>JAJOZX010004044.1:0-150000 GCA_023014485.1 Bathynomus jamesi
AAAGTGCCATAACTTTCGAAGCTATTCCGTTCAAAGTGCCATAACTTTCGAAGCTATTCCGTTCAAAGTGCCATAACTTTCGAAGCTATTCCGTTCAAAGTGCTATAACTTTCGAAGCTATTCCGTTCAAAGTGCCATAACTTTCGAAGCTATTCCGTTCAAAGTGCCATAACTTTCGAAGCTATTCCGTTCAAAGTGCCATAACTTTCGAAGCTATTCCGTTCAAAGTGCCATAACTTTCGAAGCTATTCCGTTCAAAGTGCCATAACTTTCGAAGCTATTCCGTTCAAAGTGCCATAACATCGTCAACATATCTTCAAAAGTTGTCACTTTGAAATTGGTACAACTTTTATGAAGCGTTTCCTAGCGTTTTTTTACTTTTGTCGCTTAGCCACTTCTTTCTCGGAGGGCCTCAAATAAAGTTGACCAAAGTGTAGCAAAGTAAAATCGTTAAACCCACTGACAGAAAGATGTACTCATCTTTTTCATAGTTTTTTCATAATGTAAATAAGGTCACGTGACGGAGGGGATCAACTGCTTTACGAGGGATCCGAACCATGATCGATCAGTCGCTACAGCATCTGTACGCAGGAGATGATCCCCCGTCCAACCACTGAGACCTAACACCGCTTAACCTCGCTAATGTAAAATAGTTTCGAGTTTGTACTTAAACATTCGATTTTCTATAATATTACATGATAAAACGTCGGAGAAAAAGTCCCGTCTCAAAACAGTAAACTACGAATTGGATCCACACCACCATAACGTGAACTCTCTAAAAGAAACTAACCTAACCTAACTTAATCAAACCCACACTATATTTAATAGAATGCCAAATTGATTAGATGTCTCGGAATCCTGAATCAAACTGAATGTCAGTTTTACCAAACTGAACACCTAAAATCATATTCGTGCAGAATAGCCCGATTTCATATCAAGTAAAAAAAATAGAAATTAAAAAAAAAAAATGATGATTTGATACTTTTTTTATGTATTTAATTAAAGGTGAAGTGAATATATTTACAGTATATCTCTCTTCCTTTGAATTCATATCGTCTATTCTTATCTCATATTTTTGAGGAAATTACATATTGGCCCAAGGAAATATACACGTTCACTGTTTGAAACAAACATACATACAAACATACATACATACATACATACATACATACATACGTATATATATATATACATGCATATACAGGAAAGCGGGCCGCAAAAACGTCCCTCCATAGAAGAAAGAGCCGAAATCAAGATCTCCGAGGCTCAACGATGTCTTTTTTTTTTGCGTTTTGAAAATATTGTGTGTAAGATGCATTTATGTGTAATGAGGAATAGAGGGAGAAATGTGTGTTTGAGAGCATGCTGGACTGCCCACAGGGGAGAGGAGATGCAGAAAAGGAACAGGTAAGGAGGATAGTAACAGAGGAAATGGGAGTCTCCTGCCTAAACGTCCTCCCCAGAGTACTTCCCTGGTCGATACGTATCTACAGCCTCCCCTTAAATAAATAAAAATTAAGAAATCATTCACGGAGGGTTATACATGTACGTTTGTGCCAGTGGTTCCCGACGGGGGGCGGTACCGTCCCTCAGTGGGCGTTTGTAAAGTTTACGGGGATATTGAGAGTAAGTCGGGCGCTAGGAGAAAGGATTAAATGACACGCAAACTTAAGCATCAACTCCAGTGTAGGAAATGATGTAATGTACTGTAACACAAAATTAGATTAGAGAAAAATATAACGTATTCATTACATTTTTATTACATTCCAAATACACGAATGTATTCATTGTATTGTAATTACATTTCAAATAGTTATATTCATTAATCATAGTATTGTTTGCTAACTTTTATAGCCATTAAGGGGGCGTTCAAAAAGTAGTTTGGTGGCTTCAAAAAAGGGTTGGGAACCCACTCATTGGTTTATCTGTACAACTCTTACGTTATCTAATAAATGTATTTCGTTCAACTTCATTACTTTCAGGGATAGTATTAAACAAAGATCATAAAAGTGAATCAATTTGGCGTAGGATGTAAATCAAGATGGCTGCATGACATATTGATTACAATGGAAGATTTAATGTCTCGATATTGATTTTGTGTTATAACTAAAGACGAGTCTCAACCCAATGAGAAATACTTGTACACAAACTCTTAAACCGATAGGAAATGTGATGTATACATTTATTTATGGAATCATACACACACACACAACGTTCAAATTTTTCCTCATTTATTTCAAAGCACATTAAAGTAATTACAGTGGGTAGAGACTTTTTGGACACCCTGTAGATTTTATTGAAGACGTTATCGAACTCTATTACATCGTTCTGTTATAACTAATGATGGAACAGGTCTTTCCGAATCACGATTTTTCAATATTTGAAAGTATAAAATATAAAATACAAAATTTAGGACCGACGACGCCTATTGTCATCTTATTCAATTAATGTTTAGACGCAAATTACGTTCATAGAAAATTACGTTCTTTATTGCTTACAAATGCGAGAATCCGATCTTCTGGAGTTCATTATTTATTGTGGATATTGTCTGTATATATTGAATTACTTCATAAACAATGAACTCGTTCCTTTATTAGGCATAGACATTAAGGGAAATGTCGCTTCCTTGTTTATTGCATAGGACTCAAAGGTCGTGAAAGAAGCATCAGCATTTGGCATGAGTGGCATTCACTTCGGTTTAAGAACGATCGTAAAGTTTATACAGTTTTCGCTTCCTGCCCCCCCCCTCTCTCCTCTGTATATCTCTCTCTCACCCCCTCTGTATCTCTCTCACCCCCTCTGTATCTCTCTCTCTCTCTCTCTCACCCCCTCTGTATCTCTCTCTCTCTCTCTCACCCCCTCTGTATCTCTCTCTCTCTCTCTCTCACCCCTCTGTATCTCTCTCTCTCTCTCTCTCTCCTCTCTCTCTCTCTCTCTCTCTCTCACCCCCTCTGTATATCTCTCGACTTTCAGAAAGCCTTTGATAAGGTACCTCACCGCTGGCTAATGGCGAAAGTGCGCGCGCTGGGTATCGGTGGGGAAATAGGTAGGTGGCTTGAAAACTGGCTGAAGAATAGGCGGCAGAGGGTTGTAATTAAAGGTCCTAGTTCGGGTTGGGCCTCGGTCACTAGTGGGGTTCCTCAGGGTTCCGTTTTGGGGCCGCCGCTGTTTATCATTTACATAAATGATATCGACGGTGGCATCGTCAGTCGGATCGCCAAATTCGCTGATGACACCAAGCTTGGGGCCAATGTTGGGACGCCCGAAGCGATCGAGGAACTGCGTGCGGACCTAGGTAGGATAGGAGAGTGGTCCGAAAAATGGCAAATGCCGTTTAACTTGGGTAAATGCAAAGTGATGCACATTGGCTACGCCAATCCCAAGTCGGACTACTCGATGTTGGGTAGTAATATCGAGGTGACTGATTTAGAAAAGGACTTGGTGTGTGCTAATTAGCAGCGACCTTAAGTTTACGAAACAGTGTGTAGAGGTGGAAAGAAAGCCCAGAAACTATTGGGTTATATCAGGAGGCAATTTCAGTTTCGGAACAAGGAGATTGTGCTCTCACTGTACAATTCCCTTGTTCGGCCGCACCTGGAGTATGCTGTGCAGTTCTGGTCGCCCACCGCAGGAAAGATATTGTGAGGCTGGAGCGAGTGCAGGCGAGGGCCACAAAGTTAATCCCTTCCGTTAGGCATATGGGCTACAATCGACGGTTACGCGCCCTGAACTTGTTTTCGCTTGAAACTCGGAGGCTGCGCGGTCAACTGATCGAGGTTTTCAAGCTCTTACGCGGGTTCAACGATGTCGATTTTACAAGTATGTTTAGTTTAAAGGATAACCCAACTCGCAACAATGGTTGGAAGTTGGATTTGAAACGGTTTAGGACTAGTGTGTGTGGGAATTACTTTACGTATAAGATCTGTGACACATGGAACAGGTTACCTTCGGAAGTTGTGAACAGTTCCTCTGTGGATCAGTTCAAGAAAAGGGTAGACGAAATCTTGCACACTATTTGAGTGTGTAAAGACATTTAGGACCTCAGTCTGCGGAAATGTCTTTTCCTATAAAATAGTTAATATCTGGAACCAACTTCCCTCAGAGGTTGTTTCCAGTCAAAGTGTAAATGTGTTTAAAAATAGGCTAGACAACGTACTGAATACTCTCATAGTTAAGACTAAAACATAAGAAAACTCTGCAGGAGTTCGCTTGCACGGTGTTTCTGTGAGCAAGCTAAATATAGAGCTATTTATATATTCTCCACTTTCCTGTAAAATTTCCTTGGCTACTTTTCCAGGGTCAAGGTATTTTCTTCAACCTTTTTCCGTACCTGCCTCTGGCAGGGAGGGAGCGGAGGATGGGGAGAGAGCCTTCTACTTTTCTATCCAGTTTTCTACTACTGCTAGGATAGTTGAAAGAAAAATAAACTTTTACAAAATTTTTCCTGGCACCCGTTGCCATTGGTACCTCCTCGGTATGGGCCGCAAGGCCTTTTGAGGCACTTCTTTTCCTTGTAACTCCTTGTAACTCTCTCTCACCCCCTCCTCGGTATGGGCCGCAAGGCCTTTTGAGGTACTTCTTTTCCTTGTATCTCTCTCTCACCCCTCTCTCTCTCTCTCTCTCTCTGTATCTCTCTCCTTCTTTCCTCGTTTCTTTCCCTCTGGCTTGCTTTCAATTGCATTTAACCTCTTTCTGCCGCTACAGTAGAGAAATGTTTGAGTTTTCGTGTTTTTCGCTGTTTGTTCGCATTTCTTTCTGTGTTCGCCTTTCTTTCCTAATTTCACTCTTAATTACAATAGACTAAATTCGTTACAATGCAAATAGTTGTTACAAAGAAGTGGAAGAGCTCATCTGACAAGTTTTATATGAAATAATCTAACTGTATTCTGGCGAAGACGAGAAGAAAACTATCTTTCCAGCCTCCTTCACTTTTGCTGCCAACCCATTATACCCGAACCTCGTAGCAGTTTTGTGCGTTGGTCTCTTCACACGAAGGCGAATATATAAAATGCGCCTCGGTGGTGTAGTGGTTAGCGTCGCTGACTACGAATCCATCGGCCCCGGGATCCAGACCCGGTGACGGCAGGCGGTGCACAGCAAAACCCAGCTGTTCATCCTTCCACACAAATTAATTGGTAGATAAATGGGTACCCTGGGTAGCCAAATGTTTAAGACGCTGGGCTGCTGGTGGGGTGTGGTTCGGATTCCACGTTAAACTGTAGGTTTAAGTGTAGTGACAAGCTTAACCTTCGTCAGAATGAACAATTCGGGCGGAAGCAAAACCAAGGTTAAAGGCTTTTCGTCTCATCAAATCCCCGCCTCTTTCCGACTGTCTTCAATCCCTTTCTCTTCATCGCAGTGTTGCCCATTCTCTCTTTACTATCGCTATTTTAACGGACACTACTCTTCTGAACTCTCTAACTGCATGCCTCCTCCTTTAAGGAGCGCGCGCAGCACCAGACTTTCAACACATTCTCATTCCTTTTTTGTCCAACTCTCTCACGCAAGGGTTAATTGCTATTTTCAATCTTTCATCTACTCAAACGGTCAAATCTGGAACAATCTTCCACAGTCCATCTTTTCCCCCGTCTATGACCTCCAATCCTTCAAACGCAGTGTTTTCAGGCATGCTCTCTTCTTCCTCTAGGGCCGCAGTGGTCGGCGAACTTTTTTGGGTATTACCCCAAAATATATTTGAGGACGTAATCAGGACGTAAATTCGTAATATTCTAAAATTTAGAATAACGCCACATTTATGTAACAAAATAAAATAAAAATATACGAAAAAAATATCAGCACAAAGTGTCAAGCACTAAAAGCACCTCTTCGTTTCATGATACCATACACACGACTGAGGCTCTGAGGGAAGTGTCTCTCATACCGCACGCATTACCCCCAAAAGTTTTAAATTTACCCCATTTGGGTAATTTACCCCTGTTCCCCGACCACTGCTCTAGGGAGAAGGGGCGTTTCAGCGAGCATGCTTTTGGGCTGTCTTTCCTGCATAAAACATACACACACACACACACATATATATATATATATATATACACACAGCTGTGTATATATAATGTGTATATATACACAGTATATCAGATTAAACTACTATTGTTTCATCTCGATCAAATTTACTTTGTTCAAATTAAACAAATGACCCAACTCACCGAGGAAAACGGGCATCCTGTAAAATACAATGGACTCCATTGTGAAAGAAAGTTAAAAATCTCTCAAGAAAATGGCGCGAATAAATTTCTATGAAATGTTGGAAGCCAAATACTTTACTTTAGAAATTATATTTAAAATAATCCTTTAAATTAGCTGTAGGCTACATGACTGGAACGCTAGAACTTAAGAATAAAAGAACCTTAAGACTAGAACTTAAGGTCACTTTATTCTTATTTAAGATAGATGATAAATGCGTGTGTGTATATATATAGTGAGTTTGATATACTCCCAAAAACTTTTCAAATTTCTTACCATTATTCCATCAGGATGTTGAATAATGGAGTTATTTTGATTTTAGAAATAACGAAAAATTGTCTAGGATTCATTTTATCTTTATTTAATAAAATGTAATGAATTAAAAAAAAGATAAATACCAAATAATAAATAATTAATAATAATGATGCAATCTTTACTGGCAAAAATACTACAGTTTACAATATTACGAGTTTGGCCATTAAGCTTTTAGGCTTTACTGGGCTCTCAGATTGATTATAAGGTAAAATTATTTCATACGTAGATAGTCACGATTTGGTAGCATAAATATTACGATTAATTACGATGTAAAACAAATTTCGTAGTTATGATTGTGAAATATATATAAAGAGGATTATGTTTAATACAGACAAATATTGGATCGAGACTACTTTTTACGTAATGGACATTGAAAGGAATGTGAACACAACGAATATATTATATAGGGTGTCTCAAAAGTTGAGCACTGTAGGTAATAAACCTTATAAATCTGACTAAAGCCTATTGTGCGCGACTTCTGAGACACCCTGTAACGAGTTTGAACGTGATCAGTTCAAAGTAAACTTGAAGTATCATCATTAATCTAAAATCCAAATATTTTATTTATTACTTTTTAATTAAATGAATACTTCTCTAAATTGACTGATATTTTAACATACTCAAAGCTTTAATACACTAAAAAATTCATATAGATTTATTTTCAATAAAGTAAAACATTTTCAAACGTTTTTTAAACTAAGAAAAAAAAAAATTTTCATTTGATTTTAAAAAAATGTTAGTTCAACCAACTGCTCATTGCTTTCAAAACATTTCAATCATCGACACGCACATTTATCTTCAACTTTGGCGAGTTCTTCACGATCAACTTCTTCAATTGCCGCTTTGATTTTCTATCAGAGTTGATGACTTTGTAGCATAAACTTTACTTTGATGTGATTTTACAGTCAAAAGTCAAGAGGCGTGAGAGCAGGTGATCTTGAAACCCAGTAAGGGTACTGTGATACCATTCTCGAAATGTGATGTTCAGCAAATCGCACAATGCTCGTCCGTCATTCGGTGGTGCGTTATCTTGTTGACAAATACCATCCGTGTTAGCAATATCTTGAAGTTTTGGAAAAATAATTAACGCTGTTCACATTTATGGGGTCACCATTGTCATCCTAAATGAAAATTGGACCGATGATGCCTTCGATAAGAAAGAATGCACTATAGATATTTAATTTTGGTGATTCGCGTTGAGGCTCAATAGATCCGTGCATGAGGATGTTCTGAACTCCATATTGTATGACAATTATAACGGTTTACCCTCCCAGAGCGATGAAATGTAGGCTTCTTAAGAGACTTAGGAGATTAGAGCTATTGGGAATAGTTTAAAAGCGCCTCGCTAATTTTCAATCGAAGATTGTAATCATCGGGATGCAACGCCTGAATGACTTGTAGTTTATAAGGATAATCATTGAATTCTCTTAGTATTCTCTGTAGAGGAAACTTGTTAATATTCACCTTCAAGACCGCACGTCCAAACGCTTTTGTCTGGCTATACTCAAAATCCACTTCTAACAGTTCGTGATCATCTTTAACACACGATGATCAATGAGACCAGATTTGTCGTCACGGTAATGAAGTTACATTCATCATCACTAAATGATGAAATATATTACATCTAATGCGAACGAATATATTTCCATCGCTTTGCCGTGATAAAATGTTACATCGTAATGTAACTTATTCTTTCAAGAACAGTTATGGAAATCTTACATAAAATTGATATTACAAACCATATGTCTGGTGTCGTGAGGATCACTATACCATTCATTCATAAATTTTACATTCTTATGATTTTGTTTTCTCATTCAGAAATAGTGATACAAATCCTATTTTAGGCTACGCTTTTCTTTAACGAAAATGTAACTACTGACAAAATTTCTCTTACATTATGAAGGAATGTAAAAATAATGTAATTATCTTTGCTTTAAAAATAAATGTATAATTCAAATGTAATTAAATAACACTTTAAAGTACTAATGTAATTTTGTAGTTAATATATTTCGTAAAATAATTCGTAGTTTTGTTGTTGAAATTTTGAAATGACTTGACGATCTGGGCGTCATTTCTATATTCACAATGGAGTGTATGTGGCTGGGAAATTAGAGGAGAGTAATCAGTGTTTTGCTTCGCTTTTGCTCTACTTCAATGATTTCCCTTTCTTTTCTGGCGTCTACCCTTGAAGAAGAGGGTGAATTTCTCGTTTCTATTTTCTATAGGTGTTGGCGTTCCATCGCTGACATGTTGCTAGGTTTTTAGGTGGATCTTGAAAATTTTGACCATGCACGCCTAGTTAACCCAGTCATCTTTTCTCTTCCTTCTCTCCCATTCTCTTCCTTCTCTCCCATTCTCTTCTCTATCACCCTTTTTCCATCTTTCTCGTTTTTCTACTTCGCTTTCTTTATGAAATCTACGTCCTCATGCGTGTTAATATTTTATAATAGTAAAAAAAAAAAATAGTAGTTTTGTATGTTTGAAAAAATAGCTTACCCATTAACGAGTATAGTTGTATAAATAAATATGCCATGATATAGCACGCTCAGATAACGATACTCACCAATATACTAGTCAATATGTTTTACCCATTTACTTACGAAAACGTTAAGTTAATACAGCTAAAAAAAAAAAATTAAAAAAAAAATTAACTGCCAAAAAGAAAAATTCCATTAAATAAACATTCTAATTTCTATACCAATAAAATATTATACTATTTCAAAAGAGGAAATTGTAACTTAGTTTTTACCAAAAATTTATACTTCAAATTTTAATGAAAACATTATTTCGATAAACTTATTTTTATCCTACGAAGGCATTTGAATAAGAGGAAAAAATTAATTCCTTTGATGGAAAATCTGATCTCGGTTATCGTCGTCGACCACTGCGAATCCGTCTTTGACGAAGCTCGTTTCAATAAACATTTTTATGGTTGCTCAGAATAGTCTGGCATGTAAAAGCATCTCTTCATTGGATAAATTGTTGATGATACTATGTTTGAGCAATAGTAGAGGACTCATAAGCTTCTCGTCACACAGAAGAAAATTGTCCAGCAACGAAATTATTTTGCCAAACAATTTTAATAGTTAATCCAACCATGATTTAAAAGCTAAATGATGTAACCAAGAAGTTTTCTTAAGAGAAGCCCCAATTTTACATATATGCAAAGCTGACATTACATCAGAAATGTAACGCTGATGTAACAAACATCTCTGGTTATTACGAAAAAAGCTAACAGTCACACTTACAAACCGGTGTTTGTTCCAATCTGACCTGAAAAGAGAAAATATTTAAAAGAGAAATGGTTTTCCGACATTTGAGATTGACCAGTGATATATATATATATATGAGAGAGAGAGAGAGTTACAAGGAGTTACAAGGAAAAAAGTACCTCAAAAGGCCTTGCGGCCCATACCGAGGTGGTACCAATGGCAACAGGTGCCAGGGAAAATTTTCTACACCCTCAAATAGTGTGCAAGATTTGGTCTAACCTTTTCTTGAAGTGATCCACAGAGGAACTGTTCACAACTTCTGAAGGTAACCTGTTCCACGTGTCACAGATCTTATACGTAGAGTAATTCCCACACACACTAGTCCTAAACCGTTTCAAATCCAACTTCCAACCATTGTTGCGAGTTGGGTTATCATTTAAACTAAACATTCTTCTAAAATAGACATCGTTGAACCCGCGTAAGAGCTTGAAAACCTCGATCAGTTGACCGCGCAGCCTCCGAGTTTACAGCGAAAACAAATTCAGGGCGCGTAAGCGTCGATTGTAGCCCATATGCCTAACGGAAGGGATTAACTTTGTGGCCCTCGCCTACACTCGCTCCAGCATCTCAATATCTTTCCTGAGGGTGGGCGACCAGAACTGCACAGCATACTCCAGGTGCTGCCGAACCAGGGAATTGTACAGAGAGAGCACAATCTCCTTGTTCCGAAACTGAAATTGCCTCCTGATATAACCCAACAGCTTCTGGGCTTTCTTTTCCACCTCTACGCACTGTTTGGTAAACTTAAAGTCGCTGCTAATTAGCACACCCAAGTCCTTTTCCAAATCAGTCGCCTCGATATTGTTCCCCAACATCGAGTAGTCCGACTTGGGATTGAGGTAGCCAATGTGCATCACTTTGCATTTACCCAAGTTAAACGGCATTTGCCATTTTTCGGACCACTCTCGTATCCTACCTAGGTCCGCACGCAGTTGCTCGATCGCTTCGGGCGTCCCAACATTGGCCCCAAGCTTGGTGTCATCAGCGAATTTGGCGATCCGACTGACGATGCCACCGTCGATATCATTTATGTAAATGATAAACAACAGTGGCCCCAAAACGGAACCCTGAGGAACCCCGCTAGTGACCGAGGCCCAAGCCGAACTAACCCCTTTAACTACAACCCTCTGCCGCCTATTCTTCAGCCAGTTTTCAATCCACCTACCTACTTCCCCACCGATACCCAGCGCGCGCACTTTCGCCATTAGCCGGCGGTGAGGTACCTTATCAAAGGCTTTCTGAAAGTCGAGATAAAGTATATCAATCGCTCTACTCTTATCATACTCATTAAACATGACGTGGAAAAACTCGAGTAAGTTGGTGAGACACGACCTATGCCGTCTAAACCCATGTTGGGAGTCCCCAAGCAGCTTGTAGGAATCCAAATGGTCAACGATCCTATCCGCTATTATCCCCTCTAAAAATTTACCTACAACTGAAGTGAGACTAATGGGACGACAGTTCCCTGGACTTTCGTGATCCCCTTTCTTAAAGATAGGGGTCACATTGGCTTCCCTCCAGTCACCAGGCACCTGGCCCTTCTTCAACGATTTGTTGAAGACTGTAGCCAGGTGGGGAGCCACCTGGTCGCGCACCTCCCGCAACACACTGGAGAGAAACTGGTCTGGCCCAGGAGCCTTAAACGCGCTCAGTTTGTCTATTCTATCGGCAAGGACTGTCGCGGTACATCGAACACTATCCAGGCCAGCACCTTCGTGCTTGACGCCTGGCTCGGGGATGACGCGTGTGTGCTCCCTGGTGAACACTCCCGCAAAGTACTCATTAAGCACATTAGCGATGTCCGCGTCAGAGGTCCGCAGAACGCCGCTTCGGTCCTTTAACGGAACTATCATGCTTCTAATGGGCTTTCTACTATTAACATACCTGAAGAACCTTAGGGTTTCCCTTGCAGAGGCTTGCCACCCGTAGTTCTTCGTTACGTTTCGCTAGCCTAACCTTAGCCTTCACTTCCCTACACAGGCGGACATACGCTTCAGTCAACCGGAGACAAAGAGAGACAGAGACCTTCCGGCCCACTCTGGGAGGTTCCTCTTACGAAACAAGTTTTTTTTTGTCTTTCAACTATTCTAGCGGTAGGAGAAAACAGGATAGAAAAGTATAAGGCTCTCTCCCCACCTTCCACTCCCTCCCTGCCAGAGACAAGTACGGAAAAAGGTTGAAGAAAATACCTTGAATCCTGGAAAAGTAGCCAAGGAAATTTTACAGGAAAGTGGAGAATATATAAAAAAGCTCTATAATTAGCATGCCCACAGAGCCGCCTTCAAGCGAACTCCTGCAGAGTTACGTTATGTTTTAGTCTTAAACTATGAGAGTATTCAGTACTTTGTCTAGCCTATTTTTAAACACATTTACACTTTGGCTTGAAATGACCTCTGAGGGAAGTTGGTTCCAGATATTAACTATTTTATAGGAAAAGAAATTGCCGCAGACAGAGATCGTAAATGTCTTTAGTTCCAGTTTAAACCCATTATTTCTTGTTGGATTGGCATTAAGTGAGAATAAGTTTGTAATCTACCCTGTTTATTCCAAGGAGCACCTTGAAGACTTGAATAAGCTGACCCCGCAACCTCCTCGTCTCTAAGGTAAACAGATTTAGACTATCCAATCTCCGTTGGTAGTTTTGCACTCTCATTGAAGGGATCAATTTTGTAGCCCTTGCTTGTACTCTAACCTTTCTATGTCCTTCCTGAGGGATGGAGACGAAAACTGTGCACAGTATTCCAGTTGAGGTTTGACTAGTGAATTATAAAGAGACATTACAGTCTCCTTGTTCCGAAACTGGAACTGTCTTTTAATATAACCTAATATTTTTAAGGCCCTCTTTTCGACTTCTGCACAGTGCTTCGACGGTTTCAGATCATTGCTGATATAGACTCCTAAGTCTTTTTCTAGATCGGTCTCGGTGAAGTTCCTTCCCAAGAGAGAGTAATCGGTCTTCGAGTCTTTATAACCTATGTGCATTATCTTACATTTGTTCAAGTTGAATGACATCTGCCAAGTAGTCCAACCCTGTCAAGATAATTTTGAAGCGTTCTTACGCCCTCCTCAGTACCTACACTACTTCCTAATTTCGTATCGTCTGCAAAATTGGAGATTGTACTTAGAAGCCCGACGTCTATATCGTTAATATAGATGATAAAAAGTAAAGGACCCAGAACGGAAGCTGTGGGGACACCAGTGGTGACGGGCGCCCACTCCGAAGTCACTGCATTTATTACTACTCTGCTTTCTATCTTTTAACCAATCATCAATCCAATTGGAAACGAGCCCGGTGATTCCTAGTCCTCTGACTTTAGCCATCAATCTCGTGTGAAGGACTGTGTCAAAGGCTTTTTGAAAGTCGAGATATAGTATATCTATTGCCATACTTGCATCGTATAGTGTATGCATATTATGGAAAAACTCTAATAGGTTTGTCAGACAGGATCTATGTCGCATAAATCCATGTTGAGAATAAAAAATTAGATTGTTAGATTCAGTGATACACAATACGTTCTGTAATGATGGATTCCAACAGTTTGCCGACAATTGATGTTAAACTGATCTACAGAAGCTAACGGTAACAAAGACCCTAAGATCCACTCTAAGGTTAGCCCGAGAGAAATGAAAGAGTAGGGGGTCAAAAGAGGAGAATAAGGGGTTAAGTAAGTAGCAAAACCTATCATTCGTGGGTTAACATTCATTCAGAAAAAGAGAGAGACTCACCATCATCATCTGCCGGCCACTGCCGACAAGTCGGAAAATAGTCGAAGAGAATAGGAAAGGGGTGAAAGATGAAAAGAAGTAAAATAAGAACGCTTACAAACCATGCAAACACAGTCTTAACTCAAACACTGTCATACCATGCAAACTACAGACATGCAAGTAAAGAAAAAATAATAATAATTACAAGGATTTTCCCTATCACCCTTTCAAAAGATTGGTGTTACATTTGCTAACTTCTAGTCGGTTGGAACTTTCCCTAACTCGATTGATTGTTTGAATATGGTTACTAAGTCAACAACAACATTGTGACTAACCTCTTTTAATACCTTTGGTAGAAAGAAGTCGGAACCAGGTGATTTGTATTTATTCACCTTCTCAATTAATTGCTGTACCTTATCTCGTAAAACTTATGGTCTCTACGGGATAGTCACCGTCATACGTAATTCGAGGATTTGGCACTACAATTGAGTCTTCCTCCGTGAAAACTGTAACGAAGAACTCTTTTAACGTATTAGCTATATCTTCTTCACTGAATTTCAGTACGCCATTTCTATCTTTCAGGGGACCTACAGACTTTTAAATTGGCTTTCTGCTATTAACATGAGATAGAGAGAGAGAGAGCTCATGCAAATCATAATCCCAGATTGATTAATATTTCAGCAAGAGTAATTAATTCGCGTCTTTACAACTTGGCCAAAAAACTTTCGCTGGAAATGAAACAGCGGTGACAGGCAATGATACCATGCCTTGGCTATACGAATAGCAGCACTTCAGCTCGGTACTCTTCCCTAATGAGTCATTAGTGGATAGAGAGGTTAAGGGTTATGGTGCAATAAATCTAAATTCTTCATTACGGAAATGCAGTAAAAACTTTTTCACTTGTGAGCTGAATTAATATAAGCATTTCGAGGGAGAAAGTTTCTTCCCTTTTCATGGGAATAAAATTTGTATTACGTTATAAAAGGATTTTACTTACAGCATAAAATCTTTGAACGAGATTTAAAAGGTTTTATTGTTTTCAGGCAATTCTGTTCCTTGAAATAGGGTCCAGCAAAACAAAAAAATTTATATATATATATATATATATATATATATATATATATATATATATAGTGAATTTCACAAACGCTTGAATAAGTAAATGATATACACCCACACCACACCGTACCCTTGTGGGTGTGCATCATATATATATATATATATATATATATATATATATATATATATATATATATATATATATAGTAATTATAAGCTTCGTCAATGGCGTCTCTCTTTGTTTCAGGTTAATGAAGCGAAGAATGAGACTAGGTCATCGCTGAGACTTCATCTCTCGAAGGAAGACGATCAGTCGCAAATTATTTGCAGGGCCGAAAATCGTTACCTACCGTCGGATGTCGTTGAAGCAACGAGGAAAATTACAGTTCTTTGTGAGCAAAACTTAAATAACTATTACAGTTAATATCATTCCTCGAATTTATAACTAACACTATGTATTTTTCATTTGTTCAGAAAGATGTAAGTACAGGATATTTATATTACATTATTTACGTTATGCATCGGTCTTAATATTTGACATTTTGCTCCTTTTCAGTTTCCCACAACTGAATTTATGGAATTAAGATTATATTCTGAATTTTTTTAAATAAAGTGCGGGCTATAATTATATCTATCTATCTATCTATTCTATCTATCCATCCATCCAGATACATTGTTTCGCAAATGTAAGAACTTAGGTATTTATTATATAATTTATTATATAATTTTCCACTATCTATTTATCTACTATCTATCTATCTATCTATCAATCTATCCTGTTCGCAAATGTAAGAACTAGGTATTTATTACATAATTTTTACATTAAACATTAATAACCATAATTCCATAATTTATGAAGAAAATCCTTCTTTGTTAATGAAATAAAGCCACAGCGATTATCTATTTCTAAAGATCCCCCCAAACTGAAGTTGATCCCAGGACCGAATATAAACATGAACGACATCGAAGAAGGGGACGATGTTTACATAGAGTGTCGAATAAATGCAAACCCAAAGACAAACTTTATAAAATGGTTCCATGAGGTGCGTCCACTGAAACCTTTTTCTCTCTCTAAGAGAAATACTTAATTATTGTACGTTTGTATGGTTTCATCAACATCTTTGAGACGAACTTCTCCTTAGGAATAACTATTACCTACGCTCCATCAAGCTTTTCTATCATTTGGAGAAAGTAATTACAAGCTTTTCTATCACTTGGAGAAAGTAATTACAAGCTTTTCTATCACTTGGAGAAAGTAATCACAAGCTTTTCTATCACTTGGAGAAAGTAATCACAAGCTTTTCTATCACTTGGAGAAAGTAATCACAAGCTTTTCTATCACTTGGAGAAAGTAATCACAAGCTTTTCTATCACTTGGAGAAAGTAATCACAAGCTTTTCTATCACTTGGAGAAAGTAATCACAAGCTTTTCTATCACTTGGAGAAAGTAATTACAAGCTTTTCTATCACTTGGAGAAAGTAATTACAAGCTTTTCTATCACTTGGAGAAAGTAATTACAAGCTTTTCTATCACTTGGAGAAAGTAATTACAAGCTTTTCTATCACTTGGAGAAAGTAATTACAAGCTTTTCTATCACTTGGAGAAAGTAATTACTTTATACACACCCGGTATTAATATTTCACTGAGAAAATTAGTTAAAACAATCAAATATATAGTTGAATATTTACCAACTACTGCAAATGATTAAACCAACCATATTTGGACCAAATATGTTTGTTTCTATGGC
The DNA here is from genome assembly GCA_023014485.1 of Bathynomus jamesi. NCBI lineage: Eukaryota > Metazoa > Arthropoda > Malacostraca > Isopoda > Cirolanidae > Bathynomus > Bathynomus jamesi. Next base: position 16,301 of record JAJOZX010004044.1, read on the forward strand.
AACCAATTAAATGATTAGTGCAATCACATACTGTACGTGCATAGTTCCATTAAACATTTGGATTGATTACCGAGTATTTAGTCCTGTATTTGGTGGTTTAAACGAAGTACTACTTTTCTCAGACCACCACTGCTACTATTACTACTGCACTATACTACTAACAGTAATAATATTAGCATAACTACTACTGCTGATAATGACAATAACAACTAATCAAATGTTAATTCTCTTTTTCCGTTCAATTTCAAGGACAAAATGTTGACCCACAACGTTCCAGACGGAATCATTCAAAGCAATCAATCGCTCGTGCTTCAAAATGTCCGTAAAAAACTGTCAGGAAATTATATTTGTTCAGCTTCAAATAAGCAAGGAAGCGGAAAATCCAATCAGCTTTTTATCAGTGTTAAATGTAAGCCTTTCTTAATCTACTTTAAGACTTAATTAGGGGATGTAATATATGCAATAAAATTTATATTATATATTTTATATATAATATATATATATATATATATATTATATAATATATATATATTATATACAGGGTGGGCGGAAAGTAGCTCCCTATTTTGGATTGGTAAAAAAATACGTATATTATCCATTTATTTCAGAGAAATAATATGAAAAGGTAGGCATACATGGTAGGTTTTCTCTAAAATTCAATGTGGGCTCCAACTCTTTCCACCAGCTTCTGGAGCCGCCCAGGAATGGCGTCCACTGACTTTAGCAGGAACTCCGGCGGGATGGAGGACATGACTTCCCGAATTCGGTCCTCCAGTTCTTCCAATGTCCTCGGTTTGGTGCGGTAGACTTCTTCCTTTACCCACCCCCAAAGAAAGAAGTCCCACGGTGTCAAGTCGGGGCTCCTGGCTGGCCATTGATGTGGACCACGACGACCCATCCAACGCCCAGGGAAGTGGGCATCCAGCCACTCACGGACAACAAGAGCGAATGGCCAGCCAGGAGCCCCGACTTGACACCATGCGACTTCTTTCTTTGGGGGTGGGTAAAGGAAGAAGTCTACCGCACCAAACCGAGGACATTGGAAGAACTGGAGGACCGAATTCGGGAAGTCATGTCCTCCATCCCGCCGGAGTTCCTGCTAAAGTCAGTGGACGCCATTCCTGGGCGGCTCCAGAAGCTGGTGGAAAGAGTTGGAGCCCACATTGAATTTTAGAGAAAACCTACCATGTATGCCTACCTTTTCACATTATTTCTTCTGAAATAAATGGATAATATACGTATTTTTTTACCAATCCAAAATAGGGAGCTACTTTCCGCCCACCCTGTATATAATATATATATATATATATATATATATATATATATATACACACACACACACACACACACGAGTAGCTTTTCTTCATTTTGCATACCACTTATTTCTTATCACTAGTCCAATACTATCATTTCCTGATGTAAAATTGAAACTTATTTACATCTTGGAATAAATAATGTTGTTTGACCGATCCATTTGACCCCCTTCAACTGCGAGAGAGTCATTGAGACTGACTGACTGACTCACTCTCCCCACAGAAAGAAATGGTAAAACTCTCGACATTGAAAAGCTTTGAGTCAACCCCCGACCCCGACTCTAAATCCCGCTCCCAAGACAAAAATAATGTGAACATGTGAACTGCGCGACTGCCAATGTTTCCCCCCCTTCCTTTTGTCAGAACCGCCTTAGGGGGCGGGTGTTTGGTTGAATTAAATAAATGTAGGTGATCATTAAATTGAACATAGTAACCCTGTTTCATTCTTTCAGACCTTCCAGAATGCAAACCTGGTCAACAGCTTGTCTACGGCGCCGAGAAGAATGAGGAAATAAATGCTTCATGCGGCGTCCAGGCAAACCCACCTCCATCTTCCTTTCAGTAAGAAATTTGGCGTCATTTCTGACGACAAAGCAACGTTTTTGTTCGTTGTTTTTGACGACAACTAAAACGCTTCTTTTTCTTCCACTTAAATGAAATGTTACGAAAACACAACTTTTTTAAGATATACACATCGCGGTCACCTGCCAATGTGCATGACTGATTCATAAATACTGTAGGGGTGTAAATCGCCCCGTGCCTTGGCATGGAGGCCTGACCTCGTCAATTCGCATGAACGCATTCAAAAGGATTTATTCTAATAATGATAGTTAAATATTCCACGTTTTATTATTTATCATTAATTATAATGTTAGGCTTTCTCAAATACATTAATTACTATAATTAATTATAATTAAGTTAAAAGAAGCCTGTAATTAGATAAAACATTCAAAAATAATCAAATGGGGGGGGGGGACAAGCTAAGGTAATTAGGTCGTTCAGTGTGTGTGAACTTACGAAAACACGAAATTATTATACATTTAAAAACTAAAAATTTTATTGGTAATTAAAATTAATACTAGTTAATAATTACTAGTTTGTACTAATCAGTTACTATATTAAATCACGTGTGTATACACTTATTAATTATAAAAAATAAAATAGTTTCTAGATATAACCCTATTGTATCATTTAAATACATATCAGAATATATATATATATATATATATATATATATAATCTAAAATTTATTTTATTCTATACATCATTTACAGAAATTTTAATTAACAAAAAATACTCATCTGGCGAGTGCAATTCATTTTGTTGAGTTTGATTTCATTCCGAGTTTGAATGTATCTAATATTAATTTAACAATAGAATTTAATCAACCTACCAGGTGTGTGTGTGTTGTGTGGTGTGTGTGGTGTGTGTGTGTGTGTACTGGCGGTCAAAATTATGGAAACAGTGAGGAGAAGGAGGTTGGTTTAATAGGTCTGAGTCTGGTTGGTACCAGAAAGCCGCTTTTGCCAATCTTAGAATGACCATTTTTTGTTCAGATGCAAGTTCTACGAGTAACGAGAGAATTTTTTTTTAAGGAAAATGGGATCAAATTTATGAATACAAAGAGAAAAAAACATTCTAACCAATAATATCAATATTTCTACGAATATAGACAATATTTTAATAAAAAAGCGATGTCACCATAAAATACAATTTCTTTCGCTATTGATTAATTGCTTGTAAGTCTTCATGAAACGAAACAGTCAGACGAAAGCTCTTTAATTTGACATATTTTATTTCCTGTAAAGTACAAAAAGAATCAAAAGAATTCTATTATTATTACATACTCAGTATTTTAAAGACGTTTCCATAATTTTGACCGCATATATACACGTATGTGCGTGTCTCATTTCGCGTAATGCCCGTACCTTTAATCACAGGTATTACTAACGTAATCTTCGCAAAGTGATTAAGAGAGTGAGAGAGACAGACATTTTGCACGTTCTACAATTACCGACAGGAATGACAACAAAAGTTGCCCCATGCTCATTTAGTCAACGAGACATAACATCGACACTAAAAAAAAACTAACCCTATCCTAACCTAACTAACATTAACCTGTCGAATTTATGTCACGTCGATCAGAGGTTGTTAGCCCAATCAAGGTGAGTAGTAGAAGTATCACGAATTAGGTGATCTTTTAGGATTTAAAACCAAAAGCGTACATCAGAATGATTAAACCCACTTCTTCGAATCTAAAGTCAAAGCGAGGGCCTACAATCGATCAATACAGGTACAGTAACAGATTTACCTTTGCAGCTTTGCTGTAATTTTAAGCAAAAAGAGTTACCGTGTAATTTTTAGAAAACGGTATGAGCGAGTCATGTTACCTCGCAAATATGTCGGTGTACCAGTAAAACTCAAAAAAAGCAGTGCAGATACGAGGTACAACGAATATGTACACAGTGATGGTAAGTATAATTTCCGATCACCTGTTAGTAAGGAATAAGAGGACAAGGAGATGGTCAGTTGTCCGCATATGTAATGGTCCTCGCCTCACAGGCGACTCCGTACATGTGGCAACGCCGCAGCGATGGTCAAGGTACCCCAACTGGGGGAATGTGGGGTGGAGGGAGGACGACCGAATCCAACAACATATAACACTGACATACAGGTAAGGCGCCGTTCAAAAATTACGTAACGCTATTCTACCCCTGTAACGTTCCGTAACGTGTGGGAAGTGTTACACAACATCTTAGTGGGTGCCTGGTCTAACGTTACAGAACGTTCCTGGGGGATCTGGGATGTAAAGTTTTAGCAAAAGTAGCGTTACGTAATTTTTGAACGGCCCTAATTATAATGTAATATTTGTGTTCATAAAGATAAACGATTAATATGATGGTGAACAGCGTGAACTCCAATGTTTACTAGTCTTATACAGTAATAAGGTTCCATTATGATTACTGAAAGTCTATATGAACAGGTACCACATACAACTTTTTATATACTAGTGAATTTGAACCAAAAATAGACATTACACAACCATCTCCACACTTCCTCATTCCCCTTCCCCACCCACCAGTCTCACGTATATTAAATCATTATGTAACAATACTAATAAAGCTGTTTGTAGAGTGTGTGCAGCTTTAAACCTTTACTAACTTACGAGTCTACATGATTATATATAATATATATTATATAAATATATATATATATAGATAATACACACATTGAGCGAGAAAAAGTGAGAGAGAGCGAGGTAGCGGGGCAGATAGTTAGTGGGAAATGGCTTATTGATTGTTACACAAAGAACTTGTTAACAGTTTCTATCTGAATAACAGTAACTGATTATCAAAATCACATAAGAATAATCCATGGTTATACTAGCATAAATATATTTATATATACTTATAAATTCATACATATTATACAATGTTTGTGAAATGATGTTGATGGGCCAAACCGTGGTGTTGACATGGTTACTTGCTGTCGCCGTCCAGGAGAGACTACATATGGGCGTGTCAGTGAAAACCGTGAGGTGACGTTGCATGAAGCAAGATATTACCACCGGTTTGTGGCTGATGCCTATTATATTAAATGTTTTCCAACGTAAATGAATCTCTCGGTAAGCAGATTTGAAGCTTTCCACACTGAAACCTATTCATGCTAAATGGTTGTCTCTGCATGGGATAACCTACACAAAATGAGGGAGACCATTCGGAAGGGTTGGGAAATTAGCAGCATTCATGACATTTTTTTTTATACAGTTATAAGAGTATAATTTAAAGTATTTTTACTGCTTTACTTTACAATGTTTGGATCACCTGAAGATCAGGCCCCCAGCCTTCGTTAGTTAGCCTTATAAGGCTAACTAACGAAAATATCACGACTTAAACTAACCAATCGTTAGGCCAACTGTACGCCCTTGACGATTGTTAGGTTGTCATGATATTTTCGTTAGTTAGTTAGCCTTATAAGGCTAACTAAAGAAGGCTGGGGGCCCTGATCTTCAGGTGATGCCAATGTTTTATTACAATATACTGAATTTACTTTTCAAATAAAGTATTTTAATGATCTAATTTTTATTTTCTTCCTATCTTCCAAAGATTAATTTAAGTTGTCAAATTTTCGCCTGCTGGCTATTTTCCTGTAAACTATAGCCTACGCGAAAAAGTTAAAATTTCCTGTAGGCGAACATTTCGCATTCACTAGTATATAAAAAGTTCTATTGTAGTAGCTGTTTCATATAGATTTGTAGTAATCATAATGGAACCTTATTACTCTATAAGACTAGTAAACTACACGAAATTCAACGCTATTCACGATCATAATTGTTTATCTTTATGAACACAGACATTACATTATAATTACCTGTATGTCAATGACTGCATATTCAATTGTCCTTTAGATATATGAGGGTCCCGCGTCTTAAGGTACCTAAGCGCCAAAATTAAAATTCGCCAGAAATCGCCTCCAAAGTTCAGCAATATTCTCGCAATAGTATCTCTGTTATTGAGGTAGAACGTTCATTTTTGGCTAAATTATAGTTCTAAGTATGCTAATGAAGATGTTGAGTTTTTGGAATAGATTTCATATTTTATATTTTACATATATTTTTTTATTTTCTTATTATGCTGAACTTTGGGTGAACTTTTGGCTGGCAATAGAGGTGAAAAAGTAGTTCGCTTCATAAGGTTTTCAACCATACTTCTAGTGTAAGGTCATTATAACCCAAACCACGCGATATAGGAAGGGTGAAAATAGTGATATCCATCAAAAACACGTTTTCGCCTGTGGTGGCGCTTAGGTACCTTAAGACGCGCGACCCCTCATATACGTCTGTGTTATATGTTGTTGGACTCGGTTGTCCCTCCTCCACACCACCTTCCCCCAGTTGGGGTACCTTGACTAACACTGCGGCGTTGCCACATGTACGGAGTCGCCTGTGAGGCGAGGAATATTACATATGCGGGCAACTGTACATGTTTATTTACAGACATTTCGGAAATTTCAATTTCCTCAATGCTAAAAATTTAAAATAAAAAAAAATTAATAAATATGATGAACAGAAATTTATAATATATTTAAATATACGTGTGACATTAATAGTATATTTACAGTATATATTCAATTAATTAAAATAATATAAATAAATAATAATAACTTGTATAAATAAATAATATATAAATAATATTAAAAGTTAAAAAAGTGAATCGAAATTGAGAAGTGTTTTACCATATTATCGGGGTGAGGGACTAATTGAACAGAAGGGTGGGAATGAGTGGTTGTTGGGAGAATCTATGATATATTAGAAAAGTATATGTATATGAGGGTGTCTCAGAAGTCGCGCACCATAGGCTTTATTCAGATTTACGAGGTTTACGAGTCGAAATGGTTTATAAGTGGTTTAATTACAATATATGTTCGATAATATTCGAAAAATAAAATTAATAGTATGTACACTTATTCAAAAATCTATCTTAAAATAATTAAACTGAATGAAGCTACATTAGCCAATGGTGCGCAACTTCTGACACACAATTGGCTAATGTAGCTTCATTCAATTTAATTAATAGTATGTACAGATAGCTTTTTGATTATCTTAAAATAATTTTATTATTCGAACATATAGTAATTAAGCATCACTCGTAAACCATTTCGACTCGTAAATATGAATAAAGCCTATGGTGCGCAACTTCTGAGACACTATCTATCTATATCTATATCTAATCTATATATATATATATATATATATATATATATGTGTGTGTGTGTGTGTGTGTGTAAAGTCACGCAAGTGAATATGTATGTACCATATTCACTTGCGTGACTATGACACCCTCTATGCATGCATGCATGCATACATACAGGCTTAGTATCTTTATTAATTACTATTATTACAAAAACTTTTAGTAAAAAAACCAATATTTTACTTTTTGTCCGCGCCTTATCATTATCATCATTTTTATTTTACGCTTTAATTTTTAATTAAAAAGATTTGGTGTCCATAAACATTCTTCGAATTAAAAATTTAAAGCTTTTGAAGCTTCTAAAATTTGAATTAATTAACAGTGAATAATGGTGTCAAAGGGCTGAAACTTATACGATTCGTGTATCAGTAAAATTTTAATGTTCACTGATGTCACTTTTAGGGAAGTTATTTTTTTAGTTTTGTTTTTAGAAGACAGACAGACGAGAGACAGACAGAGCCGATTTGTAGTATTGTTTTTAACGAGGACGAACGTATTACATTTAGAAAAATTTGTTTTAACGACTTTCCATGGAATTTAATCAGCAGTATTATTATTGTTGTTGTTGTTTTCAATGTTAATGTGTGTGTGTGTTTGCTTTGTAGATTTAAAAATGGGCATATGTACGCTATATTCGATTATCATTTTAACAAAATACGTCTGTAAGCCATTCGATATGACTGCGTTATGAGACATAGTAATTGAATCATATTGTATTGTGCGTGCATTAGAATGAACCTGAGTACTGTACGTCTCGGTGAATTACTTCATAAAATGAACCCTTTGAAGCTACTGATCTTTCTAATGAAATATTCTTCGCTCCAGATGGGCGTTCAACAGCTCCTCGGAGGTCGACCACTCGCTAACATCAAAGGAGAGGAAGGGAACAGGATATCATACACGCCGGAAACTGACCTTGACTTCGGTTCTCTACTCTGCTGGGCAGTTAATGATGTTGGAAAGCAAGACAGCCGTGTGTCTTCCACGTGATTCATTCTGGTATTTCATTTTTTTATTTGTAACTGGAATTGAGGTTGTCTTCTATCTACTTTTGATATAATTTGTTTTACTTTGATGTTTTTTCATATGAACAGTAATGAAACTTTAATTTTACAGTTATTCCTGAGCCAGTATCGAACTGTACAGTGGTGAATCTGACCTCTATCAGCGCTTCAATAAGTTGTGTCGCTGGGTGGGACGGCGGCCTAGAACAAACATTTAGGCTTAAAGTGTCCAGTGGCCAGAAAATTCTACAGTTAACACGAAAGTAGCTTTGGTAAGAGATTCGCCAAGAGTTCTTGCAAAGACGTCCATTACTCCGAAACCTCACTTCTTAGTAACGGGCCTTCGATCAGGGTCAGAGTATAGAGTGAGCATTTCGGCTGTTAATAAGAAGGGGCGGAGTCAAGAACGTTACGTGATTTTTAAGACGCTCGGAGACCTCCCTGAACCAAAAGGCATACCAGGTATATTTTTTATTTTTTCAAAATAGTGTGGAAATTTCAAACATGAAATGTAAACATTTGTTCAATAGAACTTCACTCACCGTTTCTACGTTACAGAAACAGAGGCACTAACAATGAATTTTTCTTCAATGATGGCTGTATCTCTTCTATCGGAGTAATATTCTTACTGGTGTGCGTCGGAATTGTGAGCGTTTTATGGGCAAAGAAGATTTCTCACAGAATGGAACCAGTTAAAATATCATTTTCCAAAGAAATTGACGACATTTCGTTACATTACATGGAATGCGAACAACCCAAAGATACAATCTCCCTCGAAAACAACAAACTCCCGATGTTTATCCCCATTAGCAATAGTAAGTTGAACGAATGCGTCTCGGTGGTGTAGTGGTTAGCGTCGCTCACTACTAATCCATCGGCCCCGGGATCGAGACCCGGTGACGGCAGCCGGCGCGCAGCAAAACCCAGCTGTTCATCCTTCCACACAATAAAAAAGAAAGTGGTTGGTAGATAAATGGGTACCCTGGGATGCTGGTGGGGCATGGTTCGGAATCCACGTTAAACTGTAGGTCTAAGGCAGTGATGCACAAACCCTGGCCCGCGGGCCAAATGTGCCCCCCACGGTCTTTTCAATTCAATGAAAAAGTTAGAATATAAAGTGACCCAATTTATGACTTAGATGGAAAGTAAGTAGGCTAATACATTTAGTTATTTTCTTCGCTTGGCCCTCACATCAAAAACGTTTGTGCACCACTGGTCTAAGGTGAACAATTCGGGCAGAAACAACAAAGGTAATCTTACCGATATTTTATAATTTTACATGAAACTTGCATTAAAGAAAACTATTTCAACATTTTAATAACTAAAATGGTTTAAATAAATTTAAAGTTAGTAGAAAATGCTTCCAAAAAACATGGAAAAACAGTAAAAATCTGACCTTCAAAACTTTGCTTTTAGAAGTTAAAGTTTTTATAGCCTAAAGTGTAGTTTAGATTCTGAACACGATATTCAAACTGAATTTTTATCCTTTGCACATTTGTCGAGCCGGATTTGCCGAAAGTTGTCATCCTCTCGTACGATCTATTTAGCATTTGCAAATTAAAAAAACCAACTTAATATTAATGCTAAAAACCATTTAAAAAAAAAAGTTAGACACTAACCGTTTATCCTACAGGTAAGATGAAGAGTTTCCACTCTCTCCAGAGAGCAAACCATACTCCTCCAAAGCGGGTCTTTCAGGAGTGAATCCCAATTCCACAACGCTTCGAGCGAGAACATATTGGAATTTATTCTGATTACGGCGAAGGGCCGAATATCATTCAAATAAATTCGAAACAGGTATCAATTTCTCATAATCTATAGGATTACCATTGGCATATGCATGGACTATCTTTTAATATGTTCATACAGAGAAACTAAACAATTTTAATTCCAGAAGTACAATGATGCCCTCCCTACGATGAGCAAGAGTACGTGGAGCGTTTGAGGTCATTAAGCACTTCCACGCAGAAGAACTTTACAAGAGTCGCAGAAGTTCAGACACAAACAGATACCATCTTCATTTTCGTACGATTTTCAGCCTTTAGAATCCCCATTAGATTATTTGGGACCAAAATAGGCCTAGCCTGAAATCGAGTTTAATGGACGTGTCCGGACAATTCGGAGAATACGACGTAACGCCTGTACTCAACCCAGATATAGAACTTTCGAGACATCAGACATTGCCACGTAGAAAACAAGAGAATAAGCAAACGTTTAAAAAATTGATAAAGAACGAAATTCCTCCTTTAACAAAGATATTTCTGCAGCGCATTCGATAATCCTCACAAAACCGCCCTACGATTCAGCGCGAGATTTCGATAGAGAAAGTGCTGGTGTGACATTTTTTATCAGAAAAATAGGTTTTCGCATTGTAAATTCAGACTCGTAAAATACTCCTTAATTAAAACATTGCGCAACATCTCCAATAATGACCCTAAATAACGAGAAGTATACAGTGCTTATCACAATATATTGAAAGTATATATACTGTATATATAAATCACTATGAAAATACTGGAAAAGTAAGGACTAATACATATAAATATATATATATACACCCCCATATTTCATCATTTGTCTCAATATTACTACCTTTCAGGTATAAAATTGCAGTAATTATCACTTCCATTTCATTATATATATATTTATTATATATATATATATATATAAAGTGATAAACATTGTACTTCCATACCGTTTACTGAAAAAGCAGACGACAGGGTGAATGTTAGAACCGAGCATTCACGCAAACGATACGGTCCTCAAAATGTAAATACTATATTTATGTAATATAAGAAAAAAATATTTATATCGTCGGCATTTTCCTATTCCCCACCAAGGTCGCTGCGAATGTGGTTGTGACCCTTTTTTAAATTTTAAAACGAAGTAATAAATGTTTTTGAAGTTATTTTTGTATTTTTTCTACTTTCTTTCAAAGTGAAAATAGAAACAGGCAGAGGAGTTAGTTATAAAGGAAGTGCGGAGAAGAGGTACGGGACAGGTTTCACCTATATTGTACTAGATAATTATATATTATGGATATGTTTGTCTAACTTCACTGTGTACACACACACACACACGCACACACACACAATGTATGCATCTCCCCAAAAGCGAGATACCAACTTTTTAAAATCCATATGTACATACATTATACACACACACACACCACACTATATATTTAACCTAACCTAACTACCTAACCTTAGTGCCATTGAACCAAGAAGAGCATGATAAGTGTTGTGGACAACTGAAGGCGCGAAGGGTGCATCCTTTTAAGCCGTTAAATAGCGAGGTAGTCCTATTCACTAATCTAACCAAATCTTAACTAACCTAACCTATCAGAACAAACTTTTTTTTCTGACAAAAATATTTCTAGATTTTTTTTGTACTTTAATGTTCCCAGGTATCAAAAGTGCTACATCACGAAAAAAAATTCCCCAAATACAACTGTGACTTAGCACACTCCACTACACTTATGCCCAGTTACACACACACACGCGAACTACTTCTAGTGTGAGAAAGTGTGCTACTTCAGTAGTGTGAGAAAGTGTGCTACTTCAGTAGTGTGAGAAGTGTGCTACTTCAGTAGTGTGAGAAAGTGTGTACTTCAGTAGTGTGAGAAAGTGTGCTACTTCAGTAGTGTGAGAAAGTGTGCTACTTCAGTAGTGTGAGAAAGTGTGCTACTTCAGTAGTGTGAGAAAGTGTGCTACTTCAGTAGTGTGAGAAAGTGTGCTACTTCAGTAGTGTGAGAAAGTGTGCTACTTCAGTAGTGTGAGAAAGTGTGCTACTTCAGTAGTGTGAGAAAGTGTGCTACTTCAGTAGTGTGAGAAAGTGTGCTACTTCAGTAGTGTGAGAAAGTGTGCTACTTCAGTAGTGTGAGGAAATATAAATGTACATTTTATAACTCTTGAAACCATTATTTAAGTTCCAAAGCGAGTTTTCTTGCCATCTTTTCGAAGATGGTCACACTATTTATCGCAGCCGTGTTCAAGACCACACTGAATACTTTACCATCAATGACTTAGACATCTGAAGTGCATAAAATCTCCGACAATCAAAATAATTTGCTCGAGACAGAATTAAGATAATGATGTTGCAAATTATATGAAATAAATGTAAGACATTGAGCTAACTGTATTTTCAAAACTTGTGTAAAAAAAAATATATATATACAGTTGTACAGTTATATATGTAAAGTTTCGGGAAAAAAGTTTGCCTAGAAAACGTTCTTAAAAAAAACAGTTACTATTAATGATTGTAAAAATTTTAAAAACAAAATCCAGTCACCTCAAAAATTAATATCCATAATTTTTTTATGAATTTGGTTTTTAGACGAACTTATTTCCGAAATTGTACATACTGAATGTTATAACATTTTCATTTTTGTTACTCAACGATTCTATTAACATGTTTATTATTATTGAAATAATTAAAAATTAAGCTAAAAGTGTACATCACCAAAGAAAAATAGTTAAAATAATATTCGCTAATTACCTTTAACATAATTTTAATTCAAGCATTTTTAAACGAGTTTAAAGTAATTCTAAATCTATTTGGTTAATTTATTTCACTCCTTCCGTATAAGGATGGACCGCACGGTTGGTTGTGTAAAGTTACCCAAAATATCTAACTAATAAGAAGTTTATTATTGCCTAACTTTTATACTCCTCTTTTAAGTGCAATGAAAAACTCTATTAAAAATATGTAAATTAATTTCCAAAGGTAGCTTATTTAAATATAATGAACAACCCCCTCCTTCATCAGTTTTATATATATCTAACCTACCCTGAAACCTACTATGAATATTAAAGTGTGAGGTACGCAAGTACATGAAACGTTGTACTGTACATCTGTTTATAAATGTAAAACTGTATCTTTGTAATATGCGTATATAGCCTATGTGTACATATGGACAGGACTATTTAAAATCTATATTTGTATGTATTTCATTAAATTTTATGTGAAATTTCTTGAAGTTGAAAGTTTATAATAAATATTTAAAGAAATGAGATTTACTTACTTTCATTGTTAAAATATAGAGAGAGAATTCATAGAATTCGTATGGATGTAAACGAGTTAAATTACTCTCAAGAAAGGTTTTGAATAGACTTTCAATGTAAATAAACTCGGTGATGTAAAATAATGAGATATCAGTAAATAATTCGGCTTTTATGATAAAATCTTTTATTTTGATGGAAATAACAATCATATTCTTGTAATGTGAAATAAAAAAAACAACAACAAATGTCACCAAAACAACAAAAACATGTTCAAATTTCTATAAAGCTCAATTAAACGAGAATCTTTAAATTTCAAATAGAATTTTTGGGTGAGAATCTGTTCCAGTTAATGAATGAAACTTGGCCTACAGCTTCATTTTTACGAGAATTCTTTACCTTTTTCTCTTTCTCATTTATTGAGAGAGAGAGAGAGAGAGAGAGAGAGAGAGAGAGAGAGAGACTTACAGGCTAACAAAGACGCTAAGATCCACTCTTGGCTAGCCCAAGAAAGAAGTAGAAAAGAAAAAGAAAAATTATGAAAACAAATATTAAAAACTCATATACCATATTTACACTTACTTATAAAAGCGTATAGCTTTCGAACAGAACAGTGGATGTAGCAGCAGTAAAGCATAGAACAGACAAGGTTTTCCATCTTCCACCAGCTACTGCTGACAGAAAATAGTTGCGAAAAAATATTATAGTGAAGTACGAAAAGTATATTTTATTATAAGTTATATAATGAAAAACAGTTTCAGAGTTCATTCACACACTGTATACACTTCACCTCATGTACCCAATTACGAATTAGAAGATAGTGAAAAATAAAGGCTATCATAAAACGCTACACTGTTTATTCTAATCTACACCATGCAATTTTTCAAGAAATTTGTTTAATTCATTTAAAAGAAATCATCCTTTCATCGCCGCATCACTTCTTCCACAGATGCCAAAGGCCACCATACTAAGAGTGACTTTTTAAAATTATTTTTATTGCCATCCTTCGTACTGGTATTACTTGGAGAAAGAAACACTGATCCAGAGGCACCTCCAGCCAGTCAGCACACCCTAATTTAAGAGTTCTCCCGAAAGTGTATACCATGTATGTGATTTCCCCTCCTTTTCCCTTATTTTAAAAAGAAATTTCACAACGTATTTACGAGTACTATTTCATCTTTCGCATTAGAATTACTTAAAGGAGCACTAATCCAGAGGTACAGCAATTGCGGAGAAAAGCTCGTCGGTGTAATGTAATGATAGCGTCGTTTAACCTTCTTCGCAACATCTAAGATCATATGAGGGAGGGGACCGGCAGTTTTACGTTGGATCCGAACCACGAGTCACTACTTAGTCTGGAGGCAGCGAACCGTCTCCTATCCAACTAGTATCCGACTAATCTCGCTTAACTTTGCCGATCAACGGGAAGCAGTGTTACGACGTTGGCTACGACGTTGGCTACGACGTAGCCCAGCTCGTCGGTGTCCTTATATGACTGTGTGTGATATGCACATATTGTATGTGTCGAAAGCTCACTGATGAAATGCTGGATGCTGAGATATTTAAAACATATGATTGGATGAAAATAATGAGTTCAACCTATTCATTTTTACATATTATATGTGAAATAATCTATCTATCTATCTATATAATAGGCTAATGCTGTCTGTCTGTCTGTGTCTATCCCACCCTAAAACATGGAAACGCCTTTTAGAGAGAAAAAATTAAATAAAAGTTGCTTAAAATTAATCGATACTGACGGGAAAATTATCAATAAAGCTGAAATCGGATAAGGTTTGTTTGTATATGTACTCATTCCGGAAAATATAAAAAAAAACATAAAAGTGCCCCTGTTGATTGTTTAAGCGTGGTATTTTTACCACGGGCTTCTGCTAGTCTACTATATATGATGTAGTGATTAGCATCACTGACTACGAATCCACCAGCCCCGAGTTCGATTCCCAGCGAAAGCAGACTGCGCGAAGCTTACCCAGCTATTCATCCTTCCAGAAAAATATAGGTTGGTAAATAAATGGTACTCTGAATGATCTATTGGTTAAGGCGCTGGGATGCTGATGGGGAGGTCGTGAGATCGAGTCCGAGAAAGGACTTTGTAATTTCTGACCCCGTGGTGGGTGGTGGTTCGGATTCCACGTTCAGTTGTGGGTCCAAGGTAGAACAACAAGGTTGACCCTCAGAATGAACAATTCGGGCAGAAGCAAAAGTTTTTTTTACACACACACATATATATATATATATATATATATATATATATATATATATATATATAGTCATGCGGTTTGCTTCTACAAAGCTTCAATTTAATATTTAGGAGAAATCCAATGACAAGGAGGAATGTAAATGCCATGAAAAGTCTTCTTTAATGCGCAACGTTTCGAGCAATACGCTCATCATCAGGCTAGATAATAACAATATGAAATTAGAATCAATAAATAAATGTGAACAAGACAAAATAATTTCTATAAAAAGACTAAAAGAAGAGGGTTAAATTCAAAGTTATAAAAATTTACATATAAAATTACAAGAATTTTAAAAGCTATTTTTAAATTACATATATAAATTTGAAATTAGTACACTGGAATAATTAACACTAATACAATGGAATAATTAACACTACGAACCTTTCAATGCTGGTTCCGAGGCACGAGTAATTTAAAACAAAACAGGAAACAAGCTATGGGTTGGGCGGTTGGAGTTATAAGTTAGGGGAGGGGGGATTATAAAAAATTGGGGAGGGGAGTTGGGGAGGGGGGTTTATAAAAAATGTAGAGGGACAGCTGAGGAATCCACGTTTAGAGAAGGGGTCAATGTTTTAATATAAAGAGATTCCAAAATTCTAAGTGAGTTAGGACAAGAATTACAACCGAGAATTTTAAAATTATCTAAAGTGACATCAGTTTTACATTTTATACTGTGTTCCCGAATACTGGAGGCTTCTTTTTTATTTAAAATTTTACCTGTTCGGCAACTTATTCCCATATGCGAATAAAATCTAGTCCTGAGGGAGCGCACGGTGCTGCCAATGTAAGTACCAAGGAGACACCTTGGGCAGGTAAATAAATATACAACACCGCTACGCAACGAATCAGGAGTTCGATCCTTCGCTGAGAAAAAGCTACCTAAAGACATTTTGTTAATAAATATAATGCGAAAATCAGTATGATAGAAAAATTTTCTTAACTTTGTAAATTTAAGTTTAAATTCTTTATTCATGGGACCCATTTCAGGTACCAGGAAATATTTTATATCTTTAGGCACTGAAATACAGGAAAGTTGAGGGCTATAAACATTATTTAAGAAAGATCTTATTAGTTTATCTATAGAAATTATTTTGTCTTGTTCACATTTATTTATTGATTCTAATTTCATATTGTTATTATCTAGCCTGATGATGAGCGTATTGCTCGAAACGTTGCGCATTAAAGAAGACTTTTCATGGCATTTACATTCCTCCTTGTCATTGGATTTCTCCTAAATAATATATATATATATATATATATATATACACACACACAGCATATCACGAGTGTTTGTGTATGAATACTTTATTATATATGAACTGTCCGTTATAAATATGTATATAAAATGTAAACAGTAATATGCTTTCCATCAGATTTGTTGAATACGCGATTAGAAATAACGGATAGTTCCCCGGTCCTTTCCTCAGGAGGTAAAACTGTGTAGTAACTTCAGCCCAACAGATATTAGTACGCCGACTGCACCGGGATTTGAAACCAGGGATAGTGGTTCGTAGCCAGCAACCTTAACCACTACACCATTAAAGTGTTATATACACACACACACATTAGAGAGAGAGAGAGAGAGAGAGAGAGAGAGAGAGAGAGAGAGTTACAAGGAAAAGAAGGACCTCAAAAGGCCTTGCGGCCCATACCGAGGAGGTACCAATGGCAACGGGTGCCAGGGAAAATTTTGTAAAAGTTTATTTTTCTTTCAACTATCCTAGCAGTAGTAGAAAACTGGATAGAAAAGTAGAAGGCTCTCTCCCCACCCTCCGCTCCCTCCCTGCCAGAGGCAGGTACGGAAAAAGGTTGAAGAAAATACCTTGACCCTGGAAAAGTAGCCAAGGAAATTTTACAGGAAAGTGGAGAATATATAAATAGCTCTATATTTAATTTGCTCACATGAGAGTATTCAGTACTTTGTCTAGCCTATTTTTAAACAGATTTACACTTTGACTGGAAACAACCTCTGAGGGAAGTTGGTTCCAGATATTAACTATTTTATAGGAAAAGAAATTTCCGCAGACTGAGGTCCTAAATGTCTTTACACACTCAAATAGTGTGCAAGATTTCGTCTAACCTTTTCTTGAACTGATCCACAGAGGAACTGTTCACAACTTCCGAAGGTAACCTGTTCCATGTGTCACAGATCTTATACGTAAAGTAATTCCCACACACACTACTCCGAGAGAGAGAGAGAGAGAGAGAGAGAGAGAGAGAGAGAGAGAGAGAGAGAGAGAGAGAGAGTTACAAGGAGTTACAAGGAAAAGAAGTACCTCAAAAGGCCTTGCGGCCCATACCGAGGAGGTACCAATGGCAACGGGTGCCAGGGAAAATTTTCTACACACTCAAATAGTGTGCAAGATTTGGTCTAACCTTTTCTTGAACTGATCCACCGAGGAACTGTTCCTGTTATTAAAAGTTTATTTTTCTTTCAACTATCCTAGCAGTAGTAGAAAACTGGATAGAAAAGTAGAAGGCTCTCTCCCCACCCTCCGCTCCCTCCCTGCCAGAGGCAGGTACGGAAAAAGGTTGAAGAAAATACCTTGACCCTGGAAAAGTAGCAAGGAAATTTTACAGGAAAGTGGAGAAATATAAATAGCTCTATATTTACCTTGCTCACAGAGACACCGTGCAAGCGAACTCCTGCAGAGTTTTCTTATGTTTTAATCTTAAACTATCAACGTGTTAAAGTAATTCCCACATATACTAGTCCTAAATCGTTTCAAATCCAACTTCTAACCATTGTTGCGAGTTGGGTTATCATTTGAACTAAACATGCTTCTAAAATCGACATCTTTGAACCCGCGTCACGTAAGCGTCGATTGTAGCCCATATGCCTAACGAAAGGGATTAACTTTGTGGCATTTTTCGCCAGTTTCCAATCCACCTACCTACTTCTCCACCAATTCCCAGCGCGCGCACTTCGGCCTTTAGCCGGCGGTGAGGTACCTTATCAAAGGCCTTCTAATCAATCGCCCTACTCTTATCATACTCACTCAACATGACGTAGAAAAACTCGAGCATGATGGTGAGACACGACCTATGCCGTCTAAACCCATGTTGGAGTCCCCAAGTAGCTTGTAAGAATCCAAATGGTCAACAATCCTACTCGCTATTATCCCCTCTAAATATTTACCTCAACTGAAGTTAAATGGTGTTATTTATAGAGGTTCCAAGCCTCTCTTCCCACGCATGAGATAGCAGTAGCGTCCTAATCGTAACAGTAGAGAAAAAGACAATACTAAAAGTTTTTCTTTTTTTCTGCAGTCAGAGGAGAACATCCCTAACCTAAGCTAAAAGGACAGAGTGGGATGGGAAGGGGTCCTAGTAACCCACGGGACAGGTTTGTACAACAGACTTCACCCGCCCTCCCGAAAGAGAGAGAACCTAAAGGAATTGGCAGCCAATTTCTCTAGAATCCCACGACTCGGGACCGGAGGGCTGTCACACCCCAAGTATAAAGTTTACTACACCCAGAAGGAACGTGCATAACCTTTATACCCCCTGCGGAGAGAGAGAGAGAGAGAGAGAGAGAGAGAGAGAGAGAGTTTTGCAGGTATAACACCTTAATGGTGTAGTGGTTAAGGTTGCTGGCTACGAACCACTATCCCTGGTTTCAAATTATATGTGTGTGTGTGTGTGTGTGTGTGTGTGTCCCAAAAATGAGTGGCCACCTTTTTAACCGGGCCAACAAATCCACAATTCCAAGCATAACTAAATGTAACAGAAATCATATTAAACCATTTATATTGCCCTTAAAATAGGAAGTAGTTTATTTAAATCGGATAAGTTGTCTTTTTAAAAGTTCAACTTGGACAGTAAAGAAGTTTACAATGAACAAAAACTAGTTGAATAAAACCTTAACCCATCAAGTGTTCAATGTGTCCTCCATTATTATCAATGACCAATATTATTGTAGCCTTGTGTTATTTTCAGCCAATCATATGACCTTAAATCTGCCACTCATCAGCATCAAAATCCTCACCAATAAGCTTTCGACATATACATACATACATATTTATACAGTATGAAGACGCCTGCGAACTTACCTCTGCAATTGTACCTCCAACTGGCTAGTACTCCCGAATTTAAGAATTTCCCCAACAATGTATAGCATAGTTATTTTCCCCTTTTATATATGAAATTTTGCTAGACACTTATAAAACTATGAAATTCCGCTCTTGATAAGGAGCACCCTGTAAATGAATATGCTAATTAGAAGATTTACTCGTGAAAGCTCCCATCAAGCTTCACGTCTCTACCGATCGGTTATCATCCGAGAGCTCACAGTGCTCTGAAACCAGACCCGGCCAACGCCTCCTACTACATTTATTGGCAAATTGGAACATTACTGTTTCTACTGTATCCAAACTAGCTCTCCCTGTAATTAGCTCCGTTTACACTGATTAAAAAGAAAATAGGAGGGACCGAAAAAATGCAAAGAAAGGATCGGGAGAGAGAAAGTGTGATTTCCCAAATTAAATTTAACATAGCTATTCGGAGGTTTTGTCTCCGAGAATCTCTTAATTATTATTATTAAAAAAAATATAAAATAAAGGCCATCATTTGAGAACTACTAGTGCAGTGATACCAGACCCTTCTAGCGCCTCTTACTACTTTTACAAACAAGAGCGATCACCACCAACCTAAAACCCCGCCTTCAACCAACTCCCCTTTCTAGGCTTTTTCGGAAGTTTTGACTCCCAAACACTCTAACATTGACGAGAGAGAGAGAGAGAGAGAGAGAGAAATTTAAGAATTGTAACAGGCTCCTTTACAACAAGAACTTTTATAATTTGCGAGAATTTTAAAATAATTTTAATTTAAAAATAATCCAAAAGTAAAAGTTCAAAAAGCTTTTACTTTTACAAATTGTACTATATTCAAACAGGCAATTTTTATTTTGCATTTTGCATTTTATTAAGTTGTTTATTGAAAATCTTTATCGTATTTCTACTTCAAATTTTTTCCCACTAAAATAAAAAAAAATAGGAAAATTTTTGAATTAAATTTTTAAGAGTAACCTAAGGATTAAAATAGATACAGTATCGGAAAAAAAGTTCGCCTAGAAACAAAATATTAAAAATTACTAACTGGTAATATTCTGTTTTTTGGATATTTTATTATTTTTTGGCGATAGTAATGCCTTAAACCAAACCGAGCAGTCATTTTTTTTATTTTCTATTTGCATTTTTTTTAAATTTCTACTCTATACCTGGTGACGGCAGGCGGAGTGCAGCAAAACCCAGCTGCTCATCCTTCCACACAAAAAATTTGGTTGGTAGATAAATAGGCACCATGGGTAGCCTAGTGGTTAAGACGCTGGGCTGCTGCTGGTGAGGCGTGGTTCGGATTCCACGTTAAACTGTAGGTCTATGGTGAAGTGACAAACTTGACCTTCGTCAAAATGAACAATTCGGGCAGGAGCAAAACCAAGATTAATATTTTATAATTTTACAACACTGAAGATGGAAAATTATTGCCGAAAGGTTTTTGCACATTAAACATGAATGATAAATATTTGGGTTTACCTCTATTTTTTTACTGCGTTTTGCCTAGGATCAGGGTTGGCAAAAACCCAGCAAAAACCCAGCAAAAACCCAACTGGTTTTTTGCTGGGTAGTTGGGTTTTTGCCAACCCTGACTAGGATCAAACCTTTAAATGAAATTATATACACAAAATCGAGGCATTTAGTTTATTTGAAAATATGAAGAGTTAAACATCTTTTTACATAGGAGACCATTCTGCCCATATACCCATTTCAGGATACGAGCAGCTCACAGCAGCATTGCCAAGCAAATAGGTGGTTAAAGTACTAACGAGACTCCTGTACGTGGTTCCTCACCACTGAAAGCAACAATGCTGTGTGTTAGTCTTGTCAAAAGAACATCCATATTCGTATTCAATCGATTGCAACTTTCGTTAGTTATATTGCAGACACCAAGTTATCAGTCCTGGCGCACGATTCTTCAGGAGCAAGATGCACCGGAAGTCCATGTTTCCTCCCCAAGGCAGCACAAATGTACCTGCATCAATCACAGTCACACTCGTACTACCTCAGGCTTGCTCTACATAAACTAGACCAAAAACTAAAAGTATCTGCAATCGCAAAACCGTCATATATATTATATATATATATTATATATATATATTATATATATATATTATATATATATATATATATATGACGGTTTTGCGATTGCAGATATACATACATACTATATATATAAAGACTCCCTACGGAAAAACACTTTGTAAACTCAAGCTGAATAGAATTTAAAGACGACTATGTTGTACGGTAGAATAACGTCCCAAAAACCCAAACCGAGAATAAAATTGTGAGAAACTTTTAACTAGTTTTAAAAATGCATTCTGCTAAAAGGCAAAACTTTGTGTGCATAATAATAAACCTTAAAAAGAACAGGACAAGAGTAACAAAAAAAAAAAAAAAAATCTGGCGTTAAAAATTCTAAAGTAGAGAAAAAAAATATTTAGCGGCAGTTTTTAACATATACATTGACACTAGAATTTTCATAGAGATGTGGGAAATTCTTTCATTGAACAAGTGCCCTCAGGTGATGATTCCTTGAAAATAATTTAATCGAAGTGGGTGGCGCCATCTATCAGAGGAAATATCAATTAAGTACCATTTCAGTTTATTTTCATAAACGGAGTGTAATTACACGCCTAACAATTTTATGTTAATCAGGAACAACATACTAACAGCAACTTAAGTTTCAAGATTAAATAGATTAAAAATAAATTTACTTCACCTCGGTGAGATTCGAACCAATGCCAATGAATAAATAGATTAGAAATAAATTTACTTCACCTCGGTGAGATTCGAACCAATGCCAATGAAGATTCGAATTTTGCGAGTAGCCAAGTTACCCACACTAGCCCATGAAACGTTAAAGATATACCGAGAGAACTTGTTTGCATTGATTTCAGTATGTATATTTTAATATGTATACCGTTTTTTTATATACGAGTACATATATTTTTTTTGTAGTAGTTGCCGCTAAATAATTTTTGCTTTTTTCAACTTTGAATTTTGAACGCCAAATGTTTTTTGTTATTCTTGCCCAGTTCTTCTTAAGGTTTGTCATCATGAACACAAAAAAGACTTGCCTTTTTGCAGGACGCATTATTCAGACTAGTCCATAATTTTGGTAGGCAACGACTGTTTTAAAAACAAATTTCGCACAAAATTAGCGCTCATCCTACCTTTTGAACAAGTTTTTAAATCAGTGAGAACTTAACACTTACTTTAAGCTCACGAACCACTTACATTTTGAGTCCAGTTTCACAAATTTGGTTTCGCTGGCTTTGGATGCGAAACTCAAAATTTTTATGGGTGTGGTATTTTTGTAAATTTATGGGCTAACTTGTTTTTTCTCTATTTCGCAAAAAAGTATAAAATTTTGTACATTCGTGGTCTTTCTAGATGCACAAATTATTTATTGTATGTATTTTACCACAGACAAGATAAATTGTAAAATAGCTCCGTTTGACAGGTTTCAACTATTTCAAATGTGTAGCGAATGATAAAAAAAAATTGAAAAATAGATTTTAAATATACTTTATGTAAATTTTGTAAAAAAAATGGTGTCGACATTAATTTTATAGTTGCTACGCGACTAATATGTGATTTTCGATAGTGATATACCTATAATACTATAGATTGCATACATAGTGTTATAGGTCCGTGACAGTGCCAAATACGGGCCAGGCCAGGCTTGAAAAAGTAGGCCCGTGCACACCTCTAGTGTCCGTTATAATAGCGACAGCAAAAATAGATATATATAACATTGTGGCGAAGAGAAAGAGGGATTAAAGACAGTCAGTAACAGACGAGGAATTGAGACAAAAAAGCCTTTGATTTCATCTGGCCAAGTAGAGCTGTGTGCGTTGAGCCACCCCCCAACATGAGAAGTGTACTCCATAAAGGGGCGGACAAAACCCTGTAGAGAGACAAGTGAGTGGGGGTGAAGAAACTGTGGACCCGGTACAACACACCTAACCTATTAGAAACTGTTTGAGAGCGTATATATGTGATCTTTCCAGGAAAGATCACGAGAAAAGGATGAACTGAGGCGTGTATCGTGTGGAAGATTGTGAAGAGTAAGCAGATGAAGGAACTGGGTGTTTGAGGTATTGAGAGCCACAAGGTGTGTGCGCGCGCGTGCGCGCGCTTCGGTGGTGTAGTGGATAGCGTCGCTGACTACGAACCCATCGGCCCCGGGTTCGAGACCCGGTGACGGGAGCCGGCGCGCAGCGGAACCCAGCTGTTCAGCCTTCCACACAAAGAAAGTAGTTGGTAGATAACCAGTAGGCCACCTAGGTCACCCATTTAAGACGCTGGGCTGCTGGTGGGGCGTGGTTCGGATTCCACACTAAACTGTTGGTCTAAGGTGGAGTGAAAAGCTTGACCTTCGTCAGAATGAACAATTCGGGCGGAAGCTAACCAAAGGTTATATATATATATATATATATATATATATATATATATATATATATATAATTAAGTTTTCTAAGTGTACAGTTAAAAAAGGTGAACCATTTAAAAGACTATTTATCGCATACTTGGCGCTCGAGACCAAACTTTGGGAGAGCGATTCACGGCTTAAATTACATCTTTGGGATTAAGATTTACGGAGGAACTTTAAATTGAGTTTAAGTTACTTGCTTCTGACGTTCCTCTTTGAGGCCTTCGTTCAACGCACGAAATGAAACGATTGCCGAGGAGAGAGTTTGAAACGCTTTGATGAGAAAAAAAGTTTATGACCGTTTTTGATATGGCAACACTCAATCAGCTTCACCCCCCAAAAAAAAAAAAAAATCTTTTTCCTTTTAGGGAAGACAAAAAATTATTAAAAGAGGAATACAAACTTTTTTTTTAAACTTTTGACTGATTTTTAAAGTAATTATTTTGTTTAATAGGTTTTAATACACAGGGTGATCATAAAAGTGTTCCTAAAACACTTTTGCAACAAGTTGTTTCTGGGAACGCCATTTTGAAACACCTTTTTCTTTATGCAGAAAAGTTTAATAGCTGTTGAAAAATTTCTTAGTGAAGACAAAATAGCGTCAGTTTCATAAGATAATGGCTACCATCAATGATAGAAGATTAAAATTTTGTAAATTATTTTATTTTTTAAATTAATGAGGGTGCAGTATTTGTGGTCAGAACTTTGTCCATTTAACTCGGGGGTTTTTTTTTTTTTTTTTTTTTTTTTAACCCTCAGTTAAAATTTAAAAATGGCTTTGTTCCTTCAATAATTTTTTTAAAAAATCAAATTTTAAGTCTCTGTATTTCATTATGAGTGCCAAGGTAAATTCGATAGAAAATATCAATGAATATATTCGGAATAATATTTAACTTTCCACATGACGTAATAATTTTATTAATAGAAAAATTAATATTAATAAGAATTAATAGTAATTGTATTATTATTAATACGCGTTTAAGCTATGCCAAATATTAGCACAAACGTGAAATAGAGAATTAGAATCCGAAAAATATCTAATGTGGTAATTTTTATTATAATCTTGTCAAGTCAATATTCTTAATATTGACTTGACACTATTATTAGCTATTGCAACTTATTAAATTATAGTTTAATAATTATCATCAATTATTATATTAGCTATTGCAACTTGTTGAATAAATAATAATCAATTGTGTCATGCGACCTTCGGCTCCGCACGAATTATATATAAATTACTGTCGACGATGATCCGTAAACCCAGTCTTTGACCTTTGTAGAGCCTTGCCTTGACAACGAAGTTCGTAAAGGACAGGTTGGAAACCCGTATGACTACGTTCTCCAAATACGATGATTGTGCTCGCTCAAGTCGAGCTTTTATTGACTACGAAGCCTATTTTTACGAGTTTCAGCACTATTTTTCTCAAATGAATTATTTCGCTGAATTTTACGACTACTGTAGTTAGTGGAAATTAAGTACAAATGAAGAACGAATGATAACACGATAGAAAAGTTTTTTTTTTTAATTTATTGATTTGATGAAAATAAGATGCAGGAAAAGCGAATTAATATGAATTAAGTTTTTTCCAGGATTAAACTTATGTTAATAATGAGTTAAGAATTTTTGTGTAATTGTTAATTAATACTTCAGATAGTTTGAGTAAATTAATTATTATTCTTAAAGTGAAACTGGTTTATTATCGTTTTTCAGTGCATTCGAAAAGTGTCTCCGCAGTCAACGTGCTATAGCCAGTATATGCGCGCTAAGCCGGTTTCAGCCAGTTTAAACTCGATCGTGTCAGTACTGTGACAGAGTTGGGATCGTGGCAATAGTCTCTCTCTCGATAGCTTGGTAAAAAATTCATGAAACACCATTGCAAGACCAAAAAATCGGCGTTTGGGTTGCAATATCAAGGCGGCGATTTGTCGGTCCCATTTTCTTTGAGAACACGATAAATGCTGAACGATACTGTTCAGAAATTCTGTATCCATTTATTGGACAGCTAAACGAAATGGAAATACTGAATGCATACTTCCAGCAAGATGGTGCCACGGCACACACTGCTCACCTTTCGATGGAGCTACTGCATGATGTGTTTGGGGATCGCATAATTTCAAGGAAGCTTTGGCCTCCATGATCCCCAGACCTTACGCCGCCCGACTATTTCTTGTGGGGAGCAGCAAAAGGTGTTGTTTATAACGACCGCCCGAAAACAATTCAGAACTTAAAAACCGCAATATCCAGTTACATTGCTTCAATATCAACCAACACTTTAAAAAAAAGTGCTTGACAACAATTGTAGACTAGTTGCTCTGTGCCTGCAAAATGGTGGAAAACACTTTCAACACATGCTGTAAAATCAAAAGGTTATGTAATAAAATCACTAAACCATGGTTGAATGAAAACTAATTTTTCAATTTCCTATGAGTTTAACATAGCACTGCGGAGAGACTTTTCGAACGCACTGTATGTTAAAGTTAGGCAAGGATATACTTCAAAGAAATTTTTTTAACTTTTAACTTAAATGTTAACAAAACACTTTAAACATAAAAATAATGTAAATGGAGAACAACGTCACAGAACAGCTTTCATATGCCAGTAAATTGCCTATTAAAAAGAATGAAATATGTCCTAAGGGTCTTTAACCCTTAAAGGTCGGGCTTGGTTGACAAACCTGTTATAATTATCGACCGGGCTTGGTTCATAAACCATGAGCGAAATTCGAAATTACTTTTTTTTGTCTCCCCGGTGCATGGAACCCTATATTAATCCCGACCTTTAAGGGTTAATGGCTTGGGAAAGGAGTGGAAATCAAATTAAGCATGACCTAGATTCCAGGGGTTCTTGACCTCTGGGTCACGACCCAAACTTGAGTCATTAAATTGTCATTTGTCATTTACTTATGTTATCCCTAATCATTTTACCGTTATTATTTATTTTATTATCTACACTGCAGTGGTCGGCGAACTTTTTTGGGTATTACCCCAAAATATATTTGAGGACGTAATCAGGATGTAAATTCGTAATATTCTAAAATTTAGAATAACGCCACATTTATGTAACAAAATAAAATAAAAATATACGAAAAAAATACCAGCACAAAGTCTCTCATATACCGCACGCATTACCCCCAAAAGTTTTAAATTTACCCCATTTGGGTAATTTACCCCTGTTCCCCGACCACTGATTCTACAGTATTACGAGTGAACTGTTTGAAGGTATTGGTCGGCGAGCTAGCCCCGAAACCAGAATTTGGATCGCAGCCTAAAAAGGTTAAGAACCCCTGACCTAGACTCAGAGAAGGGGTTTTAGCCAAATGCATGGACCAGTGTGTCTGCCGGAATGTTAGGCAGAAGTTTTACACGATTTAGGTAACTGGAGTTTCTAATGAAGAGAGATTTGAGGGAGAACTAGACAAGTTTTAAGGGGAAAAACCATGGAATAAACAGTTTAAATTAAAATTATATTTTGGTATACGACACTTTGGAATGTGGCGTTTTGGCCCATACTATATTTTGCTGGATGGACGACTTCCAAGATGGAAAGGCATCAGTCTGACGGATCATAAAATGGCTTCCACAATATCTACGGAATGCAAGTTCATCTTAAAATAAGATATTGATGGGATTCTGTACCCGATAAAGAACATTTTTTATTAAATTCTTCTTGTCAAAGATTTTTCATTTACTTGTTTTAGGTTTGGGCCAAAATTTATACGATTACAAAGAGGAAAATTTAGTTATTCGGATTCTATATTGTTTAACCCTGAAAAGACAGTGTGGCCTATTGCAGTAAAAATACATTTGTTGTTCTGGAAATGATGTCTTTTATTGCACGCAAGTTGATTTTTATTAGTATTCAGTAACAATAAATGTAATTTTCATTATGGGGTTATGTAGACCCCAACACTAGTCTCTATGTGTGCAGTCCCACATAGACTTTACGCATATAGTTTTAAAATTTTATTAATTTTCTATTCTACATCACACGAACAAATAATGATGTGTGCTACATACACCACATAATAATAATTTTGTAATATGGAGCAATTTAATTCTAAATTTAGAAATAACGAAGTAAAGCTAATATTTTATATTATGGTTATATTTTGGCATGGACAAACTCAGTCAGGAACATGGGTAATTGAACCATGTTACAGTAACACTCTACACAATTAACTTAATATGGTGAAGCCTTCTTGACCTGAACTCATATCATACACGACTCGCTGTTGAAATTGCGGAACAACGTCCATTACCACTTTCGATTTTATACAAAATCAAAATAATATAGTAGGCCTACGTCCACGCATGTTTAGTCTATTTGGCAGCACTCTGTTTTCTTAAACTTCACCAGATTCCTCCTCTGACTATTTTTCTTACTGTGCGAATTGCACTTCAGGTAACAAACACTACACAATAAAAATGTCTACGTGTTGACTCTACCCTTCTACCATGTGGCAGAAAGTTCATCTACTCTATTATTCTTACTGTTGTATAAAATTTTAAATAATATTGTATATTGTTTTGAGGTTCGAAACAATGAGTCATACATAGATGCAGTTCACTTCATGAACTTCCTCACTATATTGTAAGTTGATTGTAAGGTTACAGCATATTTAATATGTATAATAAATAAATAAATAAAATGGAATATTTCATATACGGTGTGTGTATGTGTTATGCCTTGTAGTTGGTTCGAATAGAGTTTTCCCCCTTTTTACGATCTCCCTTCATGCTCTTAATACAAATCAATCAAAAGGAACAATGAAGCCAAAAATCGTCTTAAAATCGACTATTGTCTGAGCGAAAATGGAAAGTTTTCATTCATACGAACGTTCTCTCTCTTATTGGTTTAGAATACACGATATTCGAGCTGAATTACGACAGAAATGAGCGATAAAATCGTGCCAGAGAAAATAGTTCATTATTTGCTACGCTTATTTTTTTGGTTCGCTAATAAAATTGTTAGAATTTCTGTTTCTACTTTTTTGAATTTATTATGAAAAAGAAAAAAAAGAAAAATATACACGAATTGGAGTGTAAAATCGCTGTATCAGGAATTTTGTATTTTATTTTTTTTACTTATTTGTTTATTTAATCTTCCGTGCGTGTTTTTGTTTGTTTGTATAGTTTGGGAGAAAATTTTTGGTTAGAAATTATTTTTAGAAAAGCATAAAAAAATAATTAATTGGTAGTTTTTTAGATTTTATTCTGTTCGATGACTAATAAAATTTTCATGACCAAACAGTCCTTATTAATTAGTTCTTTTTTTTTTCCGAAAAGTCAATCTTTTTGGGCGAATTCTTTCCGGAACTGTATGTATGTATATGTATTTTGCTCGTGTGAGAAGATTTTTCCGTCTTGGAGTGACGAGTCTATGGCGATAGAATGAATTTGCGCGCATTCAATGCCCTGATTTACCCATTTAACTAACACTCTTGTCACAGGGCACAATGAAATTGTTAATAAGTCGACCAATCCTGTGAAAAATTGGACTTCAGTACGGAGAGGTAAGGAACACCTATGCTCCAGGTCCCCCAAAGAAGTGAGAGGCAGGAGCCCGATCCTGGGCTGCTTTAGCTCGGGTCAATTAAAAGGGATGGGTGACCGGTCCAGCGCTATGTCGTGAGGCAAAACACAAAAATGATAAATGCCAAGCTCTAGACAGGCCTGGAGGGGGTTTGAACTCACGACTCAGCTAAGTCTCAGCACCGAGTAGGGGGAGGCCTTAAATTATTATTTTTCGTAACTATATTCTTATTGCTTTAAGGCTGTGGATCACACAAAGCTTTACAGTTACTCTTGTAAGCGAATTTTTGTATATTTTTGGATAAAAGTTCCTTTGAAACTTCCGTAATGACAAACATTCACCAACAAACTAAATTATCGAGATTAAGAAATGTTTATCGAATGAAAGGTTTTTCAATAAAAATGTTTACTCTTCACTAATTAAGAACTAAAAATAAACATGTTTTAACTTAATCCAGCTTACAGTGACCTGAACCACCAAAGTGACCATAAAGGCAACTATTAGAAGCTTAATAAACAACAAAAGTTGAATAAAAGCTTTCTAGAAACCATTTCGAAAAAATTATAGCTTTTCGTTTAAAGTTTAATATTCCAGTAAAAATGCCGTTTCTTTGGTATATGAGAGAGAGAGAGAGAGAGAGAAAGAGAAAGAGAGAGAGATACAAGGACAAGAGGAAGCCTCAGAGACCTTTCTGTCCACTTTGGGAGGTTCCTGTTATTAAAAGTTTATTTTTCTTTCAACTATCCTAATAGTAGAAAACTGGATAGAAAAGTAGAAGGCTCTCTCCCCACCCTCCGCTCCCTCCCTGCCAGAGGCAGGTACGAAAAAAGGTTGAAGAAAATACCTTGACCCTGGAAAAGTAGCCAAGGAAATTTTACAGGAAAGTGGAGAATATATAAATAGCTCTATATTTAGCTTGCTCACAGAGACCGAGCAAGCGAACTCCTGCAGAGTTTTCTGAGGTTTTAATCTTAAACTATGAGTGTGTTCAGTACTTTGTCTAGCCTATTTTTAAACACATTTACACTTTGACTGGAAACAACCTCTGAGGGAAGTTGGTTCCAGATATTAACTATTTTATAGGAAAAGAAATTTCCGCAGACAGTGGTCCTAAATGTCTTTAGTTCCAGTTTAAACCCATTATTTCTTGTCGGATTGGCATTAAGTGAGAATAAGTTTCTGTAATCTACCCTGTCTATTCCTTGGAGCATCTTGAAGACTTGAATAAGCTGACCCCGCAACCTCCTCGTCTCTAAGCTAAACAGATTTAGGCGCTCCAATCTCCGTTGGTAGCTTTGCATTCTCATTGAAGGGATCAATTTTGTAGCCCTTGCTTGTACTCTTTCTAACCTTTCTATGTCCTTCCTGAGGGATGGAGACCAAAACTGCGCACAGTATTCCAGTTGAGGTCTGACTAGAGAATTATAAAGACATTACAGTCTCCTTGTTCCGAAACTGTCTTTTAATATAACCTAATAATTTTAAGGCCCTCTTTTCGACTTCTGCACAGTGCTTCGACGGTTTCAGATCGTTGTTGATATAGACTCCTAAGTCTTTCTCTAGATCGGTCTCAGTCAAGTTCCTTCCCAAGAGAGAGTAATCGGTCTTCGGGTTTTTATAACCTATGTGCATTACCTTACATTTGTCCAAGTTGAATGGCATCTGCCAAGTAGCAGACCATTCGCCCAACCTGTCAAGATCGTTCTGAAGCGTTCTTACGCCCTCCTCAGTACCTACACTACTTCCTAATTTTGTATCGTCTGCAAATTTGGAGATTGCACTTAGAAGCCAGATGTCTATATATACCGGGTGTACATAAAGTCAGGATCTATTTTTGTGAAGCACTTGGAAATTATATGGAATTCAATCATAAAATGATAAAGTGGTAACATTTATTAAATAATTAAGAGTAGGATTCGACGTGACGCCCATCAGTAGCCCTGCACAGCTCAAATCGTTCCGCAGCATTTCTAAACACATTCTGGAGCATTTGCGGGGTTATGTTATCTGCAGCAGTTCGTATACGTAAGTTTTCAAGACTCGTAATCTTCGTCTTATAGACGTGCGATTTGATAAAGCCCCATGCAAAGAAATCTAAAGGGGTTAAATCTGGTGATCTCGTTGGCCAAGGTCTGTTGCTTCCGCGTCCGATCCAGCGATTTGGAAAACGTCCATTTAGATAATCCTGAACAATTTTGGCATAGTGACAAGGAGCACCATCATGTTCATAGACGATGGTACTAACAATCCTATCCCCGTCGTCTATCAACATGATGGTGCTCCTTGTCACTATGCCAAAATTGTTCAGGATTATCTAAATGGACGTTTTCCAAATCGCTGGATCGGACGCGGAAGCAACCAAAGACCTTGGCCAGCGAGATCACCAGATTTAACCCTTTAGATTTCTTTGCATGGGGCTTTATCAAATCGCACGTCTATCAGACGAAGATTACGAGTCTTGAAAACTTACGTACACGAACTGCTGCAGATAACATAACCCCGCAAATGCTCCAGAATGTGTTTAGAAATGCTGCGGAACGATTTGAGCTGTGCAGGGATACTGATGGGCGTCACGTCGAATCCTACTCTTAATTATTTAATAAATGTTACCACTATCATTTTATGATTGAATTCTATATAATTTCCAAGTGCTTCACAAAAATAGATCCTGACTATGTACACCCTGTGTGTGTGTGTATATATATATATATATATATATATATCAGGGGCGGCTTCTTAATGAATGCAATGCATGCAATGCATGCGTAAATAAAATACTCAATGAATTTAAAATTATTATTTAAGTTAAAAAAATAAAGTTAAAATTATTATTTATTATTTAATCTCTTGATGGCAATTATTATTTAAGTTCATCATTTAAATGTGTTCTAGTCGATTTTTTTATAAATATTCAGTTTTAGGTTTTCATTAAAAATAGCTTAAAGATTTTTTTTATGAATTTATTTACTGAAAATCTAAACCGAATACAATATTTATTTTCCACAGGAGTAAAAATCACCGATTCGAAATAGAAAACAAAGGCGTAACCCGAGCCAAAGGACGAGCAATATTGACCTTTATGTACAAGTAGTTGAAATAACAATTACTTTCTCCGTTATTTTTCACATTTTTGGAATGCATTTATTAAAATTGTATTTATGAATGTAAAAGTGCATTAATATTAGTAATATTCTACATGAAAATGAATAAATTAACATGTTTTAATGATATCACATTCTGACGGCGTAATCAATCTGAGTAGTGATTTCACGAATAATAAAACAATGGAAAAAGAATCTTATGCTTTTATTTATAAGAACTATAATTGCATGGTGACTGTAGTTTGAAAATCAAATCTGCAAAAAGTGGCATCATTTTCGATTGTAGAGTTACCAATTAGCGCATTTGTTTAATTTTAAAACTTAGTTTTACTTCAGACTTAATGATAAGTTGTGAATTTGTGATTAATCTTTGTTGATAGCGTATTAACTTTTTATCTTTTACGTACAGTGATGCAAATATTTGTGTAAGTGACTAATTGTATAAATTATTTATTTAGATGATAAATTACCCCTTTAGCAATGGCTGACGATCCAGATTTTGATATAATTCATGAACTGAAAACGAAACCATTTCAAACGCTCACTTTTGATGAAAAAAAGCTTCTAATACGTAATGGAAAGCCTACCCCAAAAATAAATTTGACCAAAGTGAACAAAGGATTTATAAGAAAATTTAACTACCAACTTTATGATAGTGTCCGTTGGTTGTGTGGTAGTAATATAACAAACAAACTCTACTGTTGGCCATGTATATTATTTTCAAGAGAAAATTCTGTGTGGAGCGAAGTGAATAGAGGCTACGAAGATTTAAATAACATACATACGGCAATTTCACGTCACGAGAAAGCAGTAAGTCATATTCAAGCACATTTTGATTTGAAACAATTTGGAATAAGTCGAATTGACTTGGCACTTGACAAACAAAAGGAAGTTGCTATTAGTAAACACAATGAAGAGGTATTGAAAAATAGAGAAATTTTAAAGAGACTAATCAGAATAACGTGTTTATTAGGAACACAAGAACTTGCATTTCGTGGTCATGATGAAAGTGAGTTATCTGAAAATAGAGGAAACTTCATCGAGTTTGCCCATTGTTTAGCTGAGTATGATGAAAAACTGGAAACGCATTTAAAGGGTGCTACAGTTTTTAAAGGACTATCTAAAACAATACAAAATGATATAATAGACTCAGTAAGTTCTGTACTTTTACATGAAATAAAAAATGAGCTTGCAAAATGCAAGCATGTTGCAGTTCTTTTGGATGAAACTTCCGATGTTAGTTGTTGTTCACAACTTTCTACCGTTGTGCGTTACGTCAATGCGA
This sequence comes from Bathynomus jamesi, assembly GCA_023014485.1. NCBI lineage: Eukaryota > Metazoa > Arthropoda > Malacostraca > Isopoda > Cirolanidae > Bathynomus > Bathynomus jamesi. The sequence goes on from JAJOZX010004044.1 coordinate 50,041, forward strand.
ATGGAAACATTTGTGAACGATTCTTAGGATTTACTAATGTAAGTGAAGGTAGAAGTGCTAACGATATATCCGCGTTGGTGTTGAAGGAATTAAATGAGTTGGGTTGTTTAAAAAAGTTAGTCGCGCAATCATACGATGGTGCTGCAGTTATGGCAAGCGAACTTAATGGTGTTCAAAAAAAGGTAAAGGATTCTGCCCCAGAAGCTCTTTTCATACATTGTTACGCTCATAAGCTTAACCTTGTATTAAGCCAAGCAGTTTCACACATTTCTAAATGTAACTCATTCTTTTCAATGTTAGCCAGTTTATCATCATTTTTTAGCAGCTCTACAAAGCGAACAAACTTGCTTGATAGTATAGTTGGCAAACGCTTTCCTAAGCTTGCTCCGACAAGGTGGAATTACTCTTCTAGATTAGTTGAAACTGTCAAAGAGAATAGACAAAGTTTAAAGAGTCTTTTCGATTATATTCAAGAAAATCCAAAGATGTTTGATGATAAAACAAAGAATGAAGCAAGAGGTTTATCTGTAGCGTTGGACTCTTTTGATTTCAATTTTTTTTTGAGTGTGTTTTCTAAAGTTTTTCCATTAACTGAGTATTTGTTTAAAATTTTGCAAACAAATCTATGAACATCATTTTTGGCTCGAATACGGTTGAAATCACAATATCCAAAATTCAAGAAATTAGAGATTCGATGTTCGATGAAATATGGAAAACCGTTGTTGAAGATTTTGGTTTTCCTTCCTCAAGAAAAAAAGTAGCACCCCAATAGAGACGAGCTACCGACAAGTCTACTTTGAACTTTGTGATAATATCATTGAGCAAATGAAAGAGCGATTTAAGTCCCTTAAAAATATGGAATTCTTAGAGCTTTTGGCTCCCAATAAAGTAAAGCCCTATGAACTATATTTTCCGGAAAAGGCTTATCAATCTTTGAAAAGTAACTACAGTTCCTTTTTCGATTTTGTTCTCCTGAAATCAGAATTAACTGTCTTATTCTCTCACAAATTTTTTGGTCAAAATGATATTCATGAACTTCACAAATATTTACTGAACAATGAAATGATTGAAGTATTTCCGGAGATACATTCATTTATAAATTTAATCTTAACTTTGCCAATTACAACTTCGTCCGTTGAAAGATCTTTTTCGGCGCTAAAAAGAATAAAAACTTACTTAAGAAATACGCAAGAGCAGGCAAGGTTATCGAATTTAGCCTTAATTTCAATTGAAAAGTCTTTCCTCAAAAAACAAATGGAAAAAGAGAAGACTTTTATAACAAAGTCATTGAACAATTTTGCAGAAAAACAAGAAGAGCCGAATTTCAGTTTAAATAATTTTAGGAATTGAACAAGGTAAGTAATAAATAAATGCTTTAAACCAATAATATACAATTTAATACTGTATATTCCAGTGCTTCATGTTTTTAATAAACTGGTGGTATCTTGTAAGTCATAATTGTCAATGTTTTATGGTTGGGATATGGGCATAAATTTCTCAAACATTATTTGTTCATAATAATTATTCCTATGCTTTGTACTGAAGTCATAGCATTAATATAATATTGGTTCTATCCTCGGTTACTACATAACTCATAAGAATACCATAAAAGACAAAATACAGCTTATCTAATATGTACTACACTGTAATGCATGTGACTGCATGCATAAGTAAAATTACCACGAGCCGCCACTGATATATATATATATATATATATATATATACATACAGGGTGTCCCGTAAGTCTGGACCCATAGGGAAAAATAATAAAATTACAAAATAGTCCAAAAATTTATTACATAATCTGTTCAAAGTGTCCGCCGTTGTGTCGCACACATAGTTGAAGACGCAATCTCCACTGCAACAGCACTTTCTGAATCACAGTCGCAGAAATTTCTTGACACGCCTCCACAATGCGTGCTTTAAGGTGGAAAATGTTCTGAAGTTTGACCTCGTACACTTTGGCTTTCAAGTGGCCCCACAAATAAAAATCATAATAAAAAATAAAAAAATAATAAAATAATAATAATAACAATAAAAAAAAATATTATAAATCCCTATGGGTCCAGACTTACGGGACACCCTGTATGTATATATATATATATAGAGAGAGAGAGAGAGAGAGAGAGAGAGACCTTCCGGTTCACTCTGAGTGAGAAGTTCCTAATTAATAAACAAGTTTATTTTTCTTTCAACTATTCTAGCAGTAGTAGAAAACTGGATAGAAAAGTACAAGGCTCTCTCCCCATCCTCCGCTCCCTTCCTGCCAGAGGCAGGTACGGAAAAAGGTTGAATAAAAATACCCTGACCCTGCAAAAGTAGCCAAAGAAATTTTACAGGAAAGTGGAGAATATATAAAAAAAAACTATAATTAGCATGCCCACAGAGACACCATGCAAGCGAACTCCAGCAGAGTTACGTTATGTTTTAGTCTTAAACCATGAGAGTATTCAGTACTTTGTCTAGCCTATTTTTAAACACATTTACACTTTGGCTGGAAACAACCTCTGAGGGAAGTTGGTTCCAGATATTAACTATTTTATAGGAAAAGAAATTACCGCAGACATTGGTCCTAAATGTCTTTAGTTCCAGTTTAAACCCATTATTTCTTGTCGGATTGGCATTAAGCGAGAATAAGTTTCTGTAATTTACCCGTTTCTTCCATTGAGAATCTTGTCTTGAAAAAGCTGACCGCGCAACCTCTTCATCTCTAACGCTCTAATCTCCGTTGGTAGTTTTGCAGTCTCAGTGAAGGGATCAATTTTGTAGCCCTTGCTTTTACCCTTTCTATATCCTTCCTGAGGAATGGAGACCAAAACTGTGCACAGTATTCCAGTTGGGGTTTGACTAGTGAATTATGAAGACACATTAGTGTCCTTGTTCCGAAACTGGAACAGTCTTTTAATATAACCTAATATTTTTAAGTCCCTCTTTAGACTTCTGAATAGAAAAGTGTAAGGCTCTCCCCCCACCCTCCAATCCCTGCCTGCCAGGTGGAGGTACGGAAAAAGGTTGAAGAAAATACCTTGACCCAAGAAAAGTAGCCAAGAAAATTTTACAGGAAAGTGGAGAATATACAAGATTGTCTCTCTAGAGCTATCTTATAATTATAGAGCTAAGATACAGAAATAAAGAAAGAGGAAACATGATACGGAAATGTTTCACCAAATGTGATTTAACAGTTTACATCACATGGTTTTGTCACATCTAAAATTACTATTTTACCCGTTCAACGTTTTATAAATATTTCTCAAAATAAATAATCGCAAAAATATCAGCTAATACTTAAAAGTAGAGTTTCTGCTCAAGTACTTCTTTTAAAAAGTTAGATTTGTACAACTTCAATGAGTCATTTTGGCCTCGATAGAGTACCGATGAAAGAAAGCGGAGCGAGGAAAAAAGATTTACAAAAGGTTGTGCGTTATAAATTCAGAAAATATTTTAATTTACGAAGGAAACTCAAAGTACAGGGTGATCCAAAAAGGTAATCTCCCACCACAAAAAAATATTTATGTAACGTTATTTCTAGGAACACCTTTCTGGGTCATCCTATATATATTCAGTTATATTTCTTACGCATCTTGGTATACCTAAACGATGGGAAAGCATTCGTTATAACCGAAGGTACTGCTCGCTTATAGAAAAACCGTTCATCTACTGACGAGGCTGCGTCATGAACGCTGTCGTAACAACGCTTCTCATCGATCAGAGAAGTTAAGCGACATTGGGTGTCGGTAGTACTTGGATGGAGTACCGTCCTTTACGTCCAAGTGATATAGCGACTGGCGTGGTTCGGATCCGAGGTAAAGCTGTCGGTCGCTTTCATCATATGACCTTAAATGTTGCGAATGAAAAAAAAAAAAAAAAAAAAAACTTCAAAACATCAAAACGAATCGTCTACTGACGAAACGAGTCAACTTCGAATTTGTGACAATGATATTTTGGGACGACCAATTTGAATACATTGCGAACTCGTTTCCAAAATTAGGTTATAAATCGATCGTTTTTCTCATTGTCTTTCGCTAAAACTTATTCTAATGCATGGAAGAATCTAAAGGAAAAAAAAAATGCTTTAAAAGAACAATGAAATTGGGAACCATTTCATTTGGTTTTATTTGTTTTGACTTTTTGTGGCAGTGTTCATGTAAGTGTTCAAATTGTATTCATTTGATAATTTCTCGTTTGAAATTTATCTAAATTTCAGTAAATGGTTTGTAAATAAACTTAATTTTATTTACTTTGTAAATAAGCGGAATTTGAGACAAAAGTATGAACAACTTTTATTTATTTGGACTTCATTAGTCCTCTCCTCGGTTTCCCCTTCTTCATACCTTTAGAGTGTACGTACGTACATGCATGCATGCATGCATACATACATCCATCCATCCCATTATTTACAAAAAAAACCTTTTCCATTTTCTTTGGGGGGCCGGAACGAAACATTCGGGAGAGGTAACATTCATCTGAATTATGCAGTACACAAGGATACACAAGACTCACCACTAGGAATAAGTACCACATCAACCTTGAGTTATCTAGTTTTACCATTCATAAAAAGGTTTTTTTTGGGGGGGGGGGATATACTTTCGGTGCTACTGCTTGTTCAGCTTCCTCCAATTGAATATCTTTCACTCCCTGATCTACACGTCTATATACACCATCAAAACCAACTGCATTCGTATATGCTCTTTTTTCATCTACTTTTCCTATTAGCTCGTTGAAGTACTCCTTAAATCTCCCGCGTATTTGCTCATCTTGCAAAGTGCCACTCTTATTTCTCCTATTAAAAATAATTCTGTAGAATGACCTTTTCATTTAGTTATATTTTAAGAATAAATTTTTATTCTCGTATATTGATCATTCATCTTCCTTCCCAAGTCTTTATACATTTTCTTTTTAACCATCACCCATTTAACACAATTTTTTTAATACAATTCATTAAATCTCTTTTCATTATTGGCAGCCTTCGTTTGTGATACTTCCCCAGACTTACTTCTTTCTTATACTGCATTCTTCACTTCATCCTTCCACCCTGCAATCGGCATCTCTTCACTCCATTTCATACACACCAATATACAGTACATTAGTAAGCATTCCTTTAGTTCTTTCACGTATTCTTTGCATTTATTTATTTATAGTCTTTCTATTGACTTGGTCTACTCTTCTTCTATGCTTTGCCACCACCTCATTCGAACTCAGCCTTTCAGCTTTTATTCTCTGTGTCTGTCCAGCATCATCTTTCATAAGAAATACCAACGTTACGTTATACAGGCATATGTTCTGACAGTCTTCCGCTTAACTCGCGAACAGCTATCGTATGTTACATTGATCCTTCAGCAAACCTTCACCCACTAACAAATCTACCACATTCCTCTCCTCTCTCTTTGTATATCATGTAAACTCGTGGACGTCCTTGTGGTACAAATATTTATTGGAAACAGACCTCCTTCCACATACAGTATTTTCATTCTTTCTAATTACTCCAGGCTCATGGTCAACTCCCACTTTCCTATTTAAATCATCCATTACAATCACGCCATACGCATTCTCTATTTTCCCAACCGTATCATCAAGCATATTCCAGAGATCACCCCTTCCTTCTATGCATCCGCCATCACACGATAATACGCTATAATTCATTCTCTTGAGCTAAAATTTTGCATATAGACAAATGTCTAACTTTCTCACATAGTCATATCACTCATTTCATTCTTGCCTATTCCTCTTTCCTTCATACCTAATTTCAAACTTTTTACTCATTTCCATTCGGTCTGTTAGCGTCGCTTCTTATACATCAAGTAAAATAAAGCGGCCCCTCTGGAGCAATCTCGACTATTTCCACCTTCTTTGCATTCTATTTATACCACTGACATTCTACACTGCCAGTGAGCCTACCAAAAACTCTTGATGGCAGCATCAGTGGGCGCGCTGTCCAAGACCGAAGCTACTTACGTCGCTTGTGGAAGAGCATTATCCAGAGATAGGACACCGGCCCAATCTCAAACCCTATTAGGCAAGGTAAAGCGAAGGATATAATACCATACGCCTTTTATAACTAAGGTGAGAGGAGGCGGGGGTATTAATTTATTAGCCCTGTACGCCCCAAAGGATATAATATATAATAATATATACAGTACAGAAGAGTTCATTAAACTCATATTTTACTCATTATAACCTTTCAGTTATTTTAGCTTACTCACCGTTTCAGTTCTAATATTTATAATGAAAACTTTTTACTCATTATACTGCAAATGATCACGTTTAATATTTCATCATTAAATCAAGAAGTTTCATCATTATATTTGAAGATAAATTATTTCCTTTAAAAAGGTTTAATTAAGTGATTATTTCTTGCGTTACACGAGTATAAAAAAAGTTTTTCTTGTAAATTAAATAGAATTTTAAAAAGGTTCGCAATAAAGAGTCTTATATAATTTTAAATGTGATTTTTTACATTATTAATTAATTAAAAAGCGACAAATATACATATATCGATAAGAATCGCATTTAGTTTTAAATGCGATTTTTTAATTAATAAATGTGATTTTCAATTATTAAAGCCATTTTGTTTAATACATTTATAAATGAATACGAATATATTTATGCAAAAATGTAAATATTACTTTCCATTAATGCAAAAGTGTTCCATTGTCGACATTTAGTTTGTCTCTCAAATGGAAAATGTCCTTATCTAAAAAAAGCCCTTAAACCTTCATTTGTTATACTGACGGTGAAAATTTTGTTATCAAAGATATTACCAAGACTTAGGTTTAACTGTAAAAGAAATATTACAAATTCATGTTTGCTTATTTGTCCGCTCAGTTTTTATTCTTACTTAAATGAAATATAAAAAGAAGGTTATTATTTTCTAACTGTAATTAACGGTTGGGTTAGAACAAGGGTGTCCAACTTTTTTTTTTCGTGAAGGGCCATATTTCAATTAATGATCCACACCTAGGGCCAGTGTGCAAATTTTAGAAAAAAAAATTTTAAATTAAATTTTATTGAAATAAAACATGACATTAGATAATGAATTATCAGTATTCGCCAGTCGGGCCGGATACAAATCTTTGGCGCGCCGGACTCTGGACAAGCCTCGGTTAGAATCTTGTCTGTGGCATTCTATACAAAAATATGTAGTTTTCAGAAAAGAGAAGTAGAATAGCTTACTCCGCTTTTAGTAATTTACAGGATGTGACCACATACGGTCTTCGAATGCTAGGGGTCTTGTATCCTTCCCTTCAGAGCAGTGCAGGATTAACTTCTACGAGATCTAGGGGCTAAAGCAAGTTTGGGGGCCTTTCGTCCCTCAATTTTAAAAAAAATAAATTTTGGTATAAAATTTTTTATTCTGCCAGGAGCATTTAATGACGAAACCCTCAAGGACAATGAACAAACCTTCCAACATCCATCGGGGTTACGACTGCACAATATTTGGTACACTTTTTTGTTTTGGGGTTGTTTAACCTCCTTCGGAACATCAAGAATCATATGACGGAGCGGACCTACAAGCTCTACGTAGGATCCCAATAAAGGGTCACTATATAATCTGGAACTGGATGCAGGCATATTACAATAATTCTCAGTGGATTCTTCTAATGCCTGCAACGATATACATACACACAACCTGGTAAATATTTCCTCTTCACTGATGTAAAATGATTTTTTATATTGCTACTTAATGAAGGACACTTTATTAAATTGGTCGAAGGTTGGTTTAACGATAAAATTATTGGTATCAATATATTTAAGAACTATTTTTTAAAAGTTTCATGACGTGAAAAATCTAACCAATACAAACATTGTTACCTACACCACCTCATATACTTGAGTCAACAGTAGTCTTCCATCTAACCAACCAGAACAATCATTCCTTAAATTCACCTAAATTAAGAAACACCGCCGTTGAACCTGAGTTGCAAGTACCGCCATTATGTTTACGAGAGAGATGTTTTGTTGATCCCCTTAACATACTTCAACCATGAAGGATTATTGTAATGGCCGTTAATTAACCAAGATTACCTCCGTTAATCCGATTCATGACAAAAGAGTTACGCGGAACACGCTCATCTTGTCTTGATATCCCTAATTCTCAGACTAGATTTTGACATTCTACTTTTGATTGCGGAAACCAAGCAAGAATGGGATTTCATTTTCTTTTGGTTAGAACCCGCAATGATTAGGTGTTCCCTCCGAGTCTCCTCCTAATCATAATCTTCGATCGATATCATCCTGCGTGTGTTGTTGGCCGAAATGGAGTTTATTTTGCATTTATTTCTTTAATTAACGGCACCGATTCCAGCATTGATCATTTTTCCGATAAAACTGGTGCGTTTTACGATATTTTCGGGAAAAGGGGAGAGAACTCGAACCTGAAAATACGCTATAATAAAAGACAAAAATAAAACAATAATTAAAACGAGTAAAAAAAACAAAAAAAACAAATACGAATAAAACAAAAAGGGACAATCAGCGTTTTGGTAATAACAAAATTCGTTCTGGGAAATAACATATTCGTGAGATTACAGAATGGAAGGCTTCTCCAGCCGATAGTGGAAATTCCTTGACAAATGAAATCTCGCAAAGCTTCGAGTGTTACTAACAGGAAAGGAAGAAAAACGGGTGTGTAAAAATGAACTTCATTCTCGTCCGTTACAGAGATGTATGCGCCCGCATTTAAGCTTGCCCTCATTCGGGCACGAGGGTATTTATTATTTACAGTTCATTAATAAAAGACGAATTTTATGTGTTCAGTAATTGTGTGGGTGGTCCTTTTATACTAATTGGTATTTTTTGCAGTGTATTTTGCCATGTAAAATATTTATACATGCTGGAAGCTAATTTGTTTAGAAGTGACGGAGTCTAAGGATATTACACAGACGCCCACACACACACACATATATATATATATATATGCAAATAACTGCAATGACCGCGCAGTATATAAATGAATAGAAACGACATAAGTATTAAGGAACGTTTCTGCACACGAGGAGGAGAGATAACGAAATAATGAAAAATGAGGCGAACCGCCTGGGAATCGAACCCAGGGCCTTCCAATTGCCGGTCGGACGCTCTACCATTATGCTACGGACCTCACTCAATCACAAATCGAAATTCTCCCAAATAGGGCAGAAACCAATGCCCTCAGAGAGCACCCTCGCAAATCGTGAATATGCGACCGGCAATTGGAAGGCCCTGGGTTCGATTCCCAGGCGGTTCGCCTCATTTTTCATTATTTCGTTATCTCTCCTCCTCGTGTGCAGAAACGTTCCTTAATACTTATGTCGTTTCTATTCATTTATATACTGCGCGGTCATTGCAGTTATTTGCGCATATTCACGATTTGCGAGGGTGCTCTCTGAGGGCATTGGTTTCTGCCCTATTTGGGAGAATTTCGATTTGTGATTGAGTGAGGTCCGTAGCATAATGGTAGAGCGTCCGACCGGCAATTGGAAGGCCCTGGGTTCGATTCCCAGGCGGTTCGCCTCATTTTTCATTATTTCGTTATCTCTCCTCCTCGTGTGCAGAAACGTTCCTTAATACTTATGTCGTTTCTATTCATTTATATACTGCGCGGTCATTGTAGTTATTTGCGCATATTCACGATTTGCGAGGGTGCTCTCTGAGGGCATTGGTTTCTGCCCTATTTGGGAGAATTTCGATTTGTGATTGAGTGAGGTCCGTAGCATAATGGTAGAGCGTCCGACCGGCAATTGGAAGGCCCTGGGTTCGATTCCCAGGCGGTTCGCCTCATTTTTCATTATTTCGTTATCTCTCCTCCTCGTGTGCAGAAACGTTCCTTAATACTTATGTCGTTTCTATTCATATATATATATATATATATATATATACACCACTGATTTTAAAGTATGAAATGAATGTAGAACGAGTTTTACAGTTGTTCAAGCGTACAGTTTAATGCGTTACGGATAAAGCTGATAAAAATATTCATAATTCCGGTAAAATTATCATTTTCAGGAATTGGCCTAGTAAATAGTAAACTACGAATAAATAATTCAGACGCGCTTCATAAATACCTCATTTTAGACCCTTTACAGCATCGCGAATTAATCATTTTTTCCAGAATTGTAAACCAATAGAAATTTATTCAAAGCGCCTCTCTGAATTAAAATTCCTATTTGATCGCAAATTTATGCCCAAAATAGTCCATTAAAGATGAATAATACCCTCTAAAGCCTTCCCAGCACGTAATTATGATCATTTATTCTGGAAAAGGGGTTCCATAAAGACAATGCTAATAGATGTATAAGTCATTTGGTTCCGCATTTCCAGAAAGGAAGAATAAAAATATTTCCGTGTTTGAGAATTAATTCTTACGTCCATGAATTGAGAATGTAATAGACAAATAATGGTCATAGCAGTGATTCGTTTGTCGAATTGACTGTTTTTATATACTTACTGTTATAGTTTAGCAATTAAATTTTATTGCAAAATTTACTCTGTATTCACATTTGAAAGTTCAATGAGAGTTTAATAATTCGGAAAGGAAGCTAATTAAAACATTCAATTTCGAAAAATCATTAACACTTTTGTGGAAAAACACGATAACTTTTAGTTCATTATTTCTAAGTTTACGCGTAACGTATGGTTAAAAAGTTCTCTCTATAATCGCCACTCACGCAGTTCGGGCTAGATCCGTTTCACTATATAGCTTCGTCCAGTTTAATACGATAAGAGATTTTTAAATTATCTTCATTTTATTTACGATATAAAGTTAATAGAAACTTTATGCAAATAACGAACTCCATTTACGATCCGTTATGGCATTCGTAAAGCAGACTGTAAAGATATCAACTTCGCAAGTAGAGCGTAAACATTTTTATTCATTTAATAAAGGATTCTCGTCTCTTAAACAAACAAAAGAAAGGCGGCGAATCTCTATTCTTTCACTTATATTTTCTCTTATTAAAAATTCGACGACGAATTTGTAGACGCTTCTCGACGCCCAAAATGGACCTTCTGAATCGACAAATTATTTTATATTCAAAATTCTTTTAAGAAAAACAATAAAAATTAGTCTCTGTTTGCTAATAATTAATCTCCCTTTTCTGCGATTTGTTACAGTAATTAATAAAAAATAATCCCTCACCCAAACAGCAGTAAATCTGGGAACGTTTTTCGGATAAATAGGTCTAAAACGTTCTTTAAAAAGTTCTTCCACGAACAGAACAAAGCCCGTTCTCCGAATTCTGACTACATGAACTTCAACCAGTAACGTGGCGCCATACAAATTACACTGGCCAACAAAATGAAACGTTTTTTCTCATCACAAACATGATCACACTTTTCTTAATGCGTTTCTCGCGCCGATTCCGAAACTGGTTTTATCTTTTTTCTAGCACGTATAGTTATATAGATACACTGGTTTTGATATTTTTAAGTTTTTGATATTGCTATAAGAAAATTTATGGATGTATAGATCACACTTAGGAATGCTAAACAACAAATACATCATATACTTTATTCAGTGTACTTATAAATAGACTATATACATTATTTTATTAAAAGCGCTGTGTGTGTGATTTCCTTTTGTAAATTTGGCTTGGATTGTCACGATACAGCATCCAACAATGGTCCGCCATCATGCTTTCATTCCAATATCCTTGGTAGCGCTTCTCCATCATCTGAATATCTTGATGGAAGCGCTCTCCTTGCTCGTCACTCACTGCACCAAGGTTTTCAGGAAAGAAATCTAAGTGGGAATGCAGGAAGTGAATTTTTAACGACATTCGACACTCCATTTCTTTGAAGACATCAAGGAGGTTCTTGACTCCATCCTTATACGCAGGTGACTTGTTGCTTCCAAGAAAGTTTTCACATATCCATTTGAACGCCAGCCAAGCCTTCAATTCCAGCGGACTTAGGACTTTTTCAAATTCAGTGTCATTCAAAACCTCCCTTATTTGTGGCCCAACAAAAATTCCTTCCTTCAATTTTGCTCCAGTAACCTTCGGAAATTTCCTTGGAAGGTATTGGAACCCTTCAGAATTGACTTTACCCATTGCTTTAACAAAATTCTTCATTAAACCAAGTTTAATGTGAAGAGGTGGCAGATAGATCTTTTGGGGATCCGCTAAAGGGACAGACTGGACATTGCTTATCCCTGGGACATATGTAGGCCCCTATACCTAAGTGGCCAGTCACTTTTGGTGTAATGTTCTATAGTGGCGCGACTGTCCCACAGGCAAAGGAAACAACAAAATTTTGTGAATCCTGACTGCATACCCATAAGCATTCCTATAACTTTTAGATCTCCACAAACATTCCATTGATGACTGTCATATTTGATTGCCTTAAGTAGTATATCCATATTGTCATATGTCTCTTTTCGATGGACGGAATGGGCAATGGGGATGGATGGCATTATATTACCATTATGCAAAAGAACTGCTTTCAGGCTTCTCTGCGACGAATCAATAAAGAGGCACCACTCAGATGCCACATACGTCTGAGATATGGCTGTAAATAGTCCATTGATGTCATGGCAATAACAGAGAGGACTGTCTACTAAAAAGAATGCTGTTAATTCAAAATTCCGCTTTCGGTAGTAACTAATACGAACATTGTTCTCAAGTAAATTGTTCTCCTTTAGTCTTGAGGCGAGAAGCTCTGATTTCTCTTTAGACAGCGATAAGTCTCTAACAAGATCATTCAACTGTCCTTGGGTTAACTTTTTAGGCTCTAAATGTCTACCTTCAAAAGTGTACTCTGGTTCTGTAGATGGTCCGGAAACACCAGTTGCACCTTCATCACTTTCCATGTCATCTATGATAGAATCTAGCCTATCACTTGGGGGAATTGGAATGGGCAATGTTTCATCATGTTTTACTGGTCTACGTGCTGAATCCAAGTTTGGATATACAATCTGGTGTTTGTTCTTGGCAGAAAACCCCATTAAGTTCACACTACAAAAATAACAGTCTTCATGATGATCTCTCGGCTCCCTCCATATCATGGGTATGGCAAATGGCATTGAAGCTTTCTTTTTGTTAAGCCAATCACGTAATCCATTTGAACAGCCAGAACAGATTTGATGTGGCGCCCATGGTTTATCTTGGTCACCTAGATGGCAACCAAAGTATAGCTTGTATATTTTCTTAATGTCGGTTGTAATACTTCGTCGCTGTGTTTTAGTTGTCAACTGGCCGCATACGAAACAGAACTTGTCAGGTTCATTCTTACATTGTCGAGGCATGTTGACTGACCTGAGCAAACTATAAATTAAAAAAAAATGTACACCAACTTGACACAACAAGTTCTTGGACTGGACTGATCTTTTGACACACAAAGCACGGCGTTGTTGCCTGAATCACAATGCTGCTAGACGTAAAAGCTCACACCTGAAATACATAAGATGTATAATTAAGATAATTGAAATAAATAAGATGAATAAACTAAAAAAACACAATAAAATAAACACAATCAAATGTTGAAATATTAGTATTTTGCCTATTTAAAATGGTTAAATCTGTGTAGTTATATATATGCCTTCATCTTGAAAATTATACGTGCTAGAAAAAATCTGAATGCAGTTTTGGAATCAGCGTGGAAACTGCTATCCAGCCACCACAAACTTTACTCTGATGAAAAATCTTTGTTGACCAGTGTTATTAAACAATTTATTTTTCTTTCAACTATTCTAGCAGTAGTAGAAAACTAGATAGAAAAGTACAAGGCTCTCTCCCCATCCTCTGCTCCCTTCCTGCCAGAGGCAGGTACGGAAAAAGGTTGAAGAAAATACCCTGCCCCTGGAAAAGTAGCCAAAGAAATTTTACATGAAAGTGGAGAATATATAAAACTATAATTAGCATGACCACAGAGACACCATGCAAGCGAACTCCTGCAGAGTTACGTTATGTTTTAGTCTTAAACCATGAGAGTATTCAGTACTTTGTCTAGCGTCACTCTAGCCTATTTTTAAACACATTTACACTTTGGATGAAAACAACCTCTGAGGGAAGTTGGTTCCAGATATTAACTATTTTATAGGAAAAGAAATTACCGCAGATATTGGTCCTAAATGTCTTTAGTTCCAGTTTAAACCCATTATTTCTTGTCGGATTGGCATTAAGCGAGAATAAGTTTCTGTAATTTACCCCGTTTCTTCCATTGAGAATCTTGAAGACTTGAAAAAGCTGACCGCGCAACCTCCTCGTCTCTAACGCTCTAATCTCCGTTGGTAGTTTTGCAGTCTCATTGAAGGGATCAATTTTGTAGCCCTTGCTTGTACCCTTTCTATATCCTTCCTGAGGAATGGAGACCAAAACTGTGCACAGTATTCCAGTTGAGGTCTGACTAGTGAATTATAAACAGACATTACAGTCTCCTTGTTCCGAAACTGGAACCGTCTTTTAATATAACCTAATATTTTTAAGGCCCTCTTTTCGACTTCTGAATAGAAAAGTGTAAGGCTCTCTCCCCACCATCCACTCCCTGCCTGCCTGCCTGCCTGCCTGCCAGATGGAGGTACGGGAAAAGGTTGAAGAAAATACCTTGACCCTAGAAAAGTAGCCAAGAAAATTTTACAGGAAAGTGGAGAATATACAAAATAGCTCTATAATTATAAGATAGCTCTAGAGAGACAAAGATACAGAAATAAAGAAAGAGGAAACATGATACGGAAATGTTTCACCAAATGTGATTTAACAGTTTACATCCTATGGTTTTGTTACATCTAAAATTAATATTTTACCCGTTCAACGTTTTATAAATATTTCTCAAAATAAATAATCGCAAAAATATCAGCTAATACTTAAAAGTAGAGTTTCTGCTCAAGTACTTCTTTTAAATAGTTAGATTTGTACAACTTCAATGAGTCATTTTTGGCCTCGATGGAGTATCGATGAAAGAAAGCGGAGCGAGGAAAAAAGACTTACAGAAGGTTGTGCGTTATAAATTCAGAAAATATTTGAATTTACGAAGGAAACTCAAAGTACATGGTGATCCAAAAAGGTAATCTCCTCCCACAAAAAATATTTATGTAACTATTTCTAGGAACCCCTTTTTGGGTCATCCTATATATATATATATATATATATAATATTTAGGAGAAATCCAATGACAAGGAGAAATGTAAATGCCATGAAAAGTCTTCTTTATTGCGCAACGTTTCGAGCAATACGCTCATCTTCAGGCTGTTTAATAACAATGTGAAATTAAAATCAATATTGAATGAAAAACAAACAGAAATTTCTATAACCTATTCGTAAAGACAAATTTTAAAAGACTGAGAAAAGAGGGTTAAGTTCTAAGTTACAGTGCCGAAGGATATAAAATATTTCTTGGTACCTGAAATGGGTCCCTTGAATAAGGAATTTAAGCTTAAATTTACAAAATTGTTAAGGAAATTTTTTTATCATACTGATTTCCGCATCATATTTATTAATAAAACGTCTTTAGGTAGCTTTTTCTCAGCGAAGGATCGAACCCCTGACTCGTTGCGTAGCGGTGTTGTATATTTATTTACCTGCCCCAGGTGTCTCCTTGGGAATTACATCGGCAGCACTGTTCGCTCTCTCAGGGCTAGATTTTATTCGCATATGGGAATAAGTGGCCGAACATGTAAAATTTTAAAAACTAAGGAAGCCTCCAGCATTCGTGAACATAGCATCAAATGCAAAATTGATGTCACTTTAGACAATTTTAAAATTCTTGGTTGTAATACTTGTCCCAACTCACTAAGAATTTTAGAATCCCTTTTCATTAAAGCATTGTCCCCTAGTCTGAATGTTGACTCATCGTCCGTCCCTCTCAATTTGCTATGATCCCTCCTCCTTCCCCAATTCCTTATAATCCCTCCTTCCCCTATCTCCCTCGCCATCCTTCGTTCCCGTTTCCTCTGCTCAAATTAGTCGGCCTCGGATACTGCTGTGTAAGGTAGATAGCTCCATTGTTCCAGTGTACTATTGGTAATTTTTCCAGTGTATTAATTTCACATTTACTACATGTATTTAAAAATAACTTCTTAATTTTTATATGTAAATCTGTATAACTTAGAACTTAACCCTCTTTTCTCAGTCTTTTAAAATTTGTCTTTACGAATAGGTTATAGAAATTTCTGTTTGTTTTTCATTCAATATTGATTTTAATTTCACATTGTTATTAAACAGCCTGAAGATGAGCGTATTGCTCGAAACGTTGCGCAATAAAGAAGACTTTTCATGGCATTTACATTTCTCCTTGTCATTGGATTTCTCCTAAATATTAAATTGAAGCTCTGTAGAAGCAACCCGCATAATTATATATATATATATATATATATACACACACATTTAAACTTCAAACACGCAGTATAATTAACGTAAAGAACGACACTTGTTACCTCATTTTTTCATTGGTTTCGTTCTCTCTCTCTCATCTTGCGCGGAATATTCTCCTATACAAGCGTCGTTCTTTACATTAACTATACTGCGTGTTCGCAGTTTAAATGTATATAATGTACGGCATGCGTGGAGGTGCCCCCTTGGGGCATTGGTTTCTGCGCGTATGTAGAAGAATTACGGCATTTAATTGAGTGAGGCGCATGGTGTAATGGTTATCATATCTGACCGGCAATCGGAAGATCCCGGGTTCGATTCCCGGGTGGTTACCTCATTTTTTCATTTGTTTCGCTCTCTCTCTCATCTTGCGCGGAATATTCTCCTATACAAGCGTCGTTCTTTACATATATATATAGTTATATTCCTTACGCATCTTGGTATACCTAAACGATGGGAAAGAATTCGTTATAACCAAAGGTACTGCTCGCTTATAGGAAAACCGTTCATCTACTGACGAGGCTGCGTCATGGACGCTGTCGTAACAACGCTTCTCATCGATCAGAGAAGTTAAGCGACATTGGGTCTCGGTAGTACTTGGATGGAGTACCGTCCTTTACGTCCAAGTGATATAGCGACTCGCGTGGTTCGGATCCGACGTAAAGCTGTCGGTCCCCTCCATCATATGACCTTAAATGTTGCGAATGAAAAAAAAAAAAAAATCTCTTCAAAACATCAAAACGAATCGTCTACTGACGAAACTAGTCACAACTTCGAATTTGTGACAATGATATTTTGGGACGATCAATTTGAGTACATTCAGAACTCGTTTCCAAAATTAGGTTATAAATCGATCGTTTTTCTCATTGTCTTTCGCTAAAACATATTCTAATGCATGGAAGAATATAAAGGAAAAAAAAAAAATGCTTTAAAGAACAATGAAATTGGGAACCATTTCATTTGGTTTTATTTGTTTTGACTTTTTGATGCAGTGTTCATGTAAGTGTACAAATTGTATTCATTTGATAATTTCTCGTTTGAAATTTATCTAAATTTCAGTAAATGGTTTGTAAATAAACTTAATTTTATTTACTTTGTAAATAAGCGGAATTTGAGACACAAAAGTATGAACAACTTTTATTTATTTGGACTTCATTAGTCCTCTCCTCGGTTTCCCCTTCTTCATACCTTTGGAGTATACATACATACATACATTATACATACATCCCATTATTTACAAAAAAAAACTTTTCCATTTTCTTTGGGGTGCCGGAACGAAACATTCGGCAGAGGTAACATTCATCTGAATTATGTAGTACACAAGGATACACAAGACCACTGGGAATAAGTACCACATCAACCTTGAGTTATCTAGTTTAAACATTCATAAAAAGGTGTTTTTTTGGGGGGGGGGATATACTTTCGGTGCTACTGCTTATTCAGCTTCCTCCAATTTAATATCTTCCACTCCCTGATCTACACGTGTATATACACCATCAAAACCAACTGCATTCATATATGCTCTTTTTTCATCTACTTTTCCTATTAGCTCGTTGAAGTACCCTTAAATCTCTCGCGTATTTGCTCATCTTGCAAAGTGCCACTCTTATTTCTCCTATTAAAAATAATTCTGTAGAATGACCTTTTCATTTATTTATATTTTAAGAATAAATTTTTATTCTCGTATATTGATCATTCATCTTCCTTCCCAAGTCTTTATACATTCACTTCTTTTTAACCATCACCCATTTAACATTTTTTAATACAATTCATTAAATCTCTCTTCATTATTGGCAGCCTTCGTTTGTAATACTTCCCCAGACTTACTTCTTTCTTATATTGCATTCTTCACTTCATCCTTCCACCCTGCAATCGGCCTCTCTCTTCACTCCATTTCATACACACCAATATACAGTACATCAGTAAGCATTCCTTTAGTCCTTTCACGTATTCTTTGCATTTATTTATTTATAGTTTTTCTATTGACTTGGTCTACTCCTCTTCTATGCTTTGCCACCACCTCATTCGAACTCAGCCTTTCAGCTTTTATTCTCTGTCCAGCATCATCATCATTTATAACAAATACCAACGTTACGTTATACAGGCGTGTGTTCTGACAGTCTTCCGCTTAACTCGCGAACAGCTATCGTTTATGTTACATTGATCCTTCAGCAAACCTTTACCCACTAACAAATCTACCACATTCCTCTCCTCTCTCTTTGTATATCATGTAAACTCGTGGACGTCCTTGTGGTACAAATATTTATTGGAAACAGACCTCCTTCCACATACAGTATTTTCATTCTTTCTAATTACTCCAGGCTTATGGTCAACTCCCACTTTCCTATTTAAATCATCCATTACAATCACGCCATACGCATTCTCTATTTTCCCAACCGTATCATCAAGCATATTCCAGAGATCACCCCTTCCTTCTATGCATCCGCCATCACACGATAATACGCTATAATTCATTCTCTTGAGCTAAAACTTTGCATATAGACAAATGTCTAACTTTCTCACATATTCATATCACTCATTTCATTCTTACCTATTCCTCTTTCCTTCATACCTAATTTCAAACTTTTTACTCATTTCCATTCTGTCTGTTAGCGTCGCTTCGTATACATCAAGTAAAATAAAGCGGCCCCTCTGGAGCAATCTCGACTATTTCCACCTTCTTTGCATTCTTATTTATACCACTGACATTCTACACTGCCAGTGAGCCTACCAAAAACTCTTGATGGCAGCATCAGTGGGCGCGCTGTCCAAGACCGAAGCTACTTTCGTCGCTTGTGGAAGAGCATTATCCAGAGATAGGACACCGGCCCAATCTCAAACCCTATTAGGCAAGGTAAAGCGAAGGATATAATACCATACGCCTTTTATAACTAAGGTGAGAGGAGGCGGGGGTATTAATTTATTAGCCCTGTACGCCCCAAAGGATATAATATATAATAATATATACAGTACAGAAGAGTTCAATTAAATCCTCATATTTACCCTTATAACCTTCAGTTATTTTAGCTTACTCACCGTTTCAGTTCTAATATTTATAATGAAAACTTTTTACTCATTATACTGCAAATGATCAAGTTTAATATTTCATCATTAAATCAAGAAGTTTCATCATTATATTTGAAGATAAATTATTTCCTTTAAAAAGGTTTAATTAAGTGATTATTTCTTGCGTTACACGAGTATAAAAAAAGTGTTTCTTGTAAATTAAATAGAATTTTAAAAAGGTTCGCAATAAAGTTATATATAATTTTAAATGTGATTTTTTACATTATTAATTAATTAAAAAGCGACAAATATATATCGATAAGAATCGCATTTAGTTTTAAATGCGATTTTTTAATTAATAAATGTGATTTTCAATTATTAAAGCCATTTTGTTTAATACATTTATAAATGAATACGAATATATTTATGCAAAAATGTAAATATTACTTTCCATTAATGCAAAAGTGTTCCATTGTCGACATTTAGTTTGTCTCTCAAATGGAAAATGTCCTTATCTAAAAAAGCCCTTAAACCTTCATTTGTTATACTGACGGTGAAAATTTTGTTATCAAAGATATTACCAAGACTTAGTTTAACTGTAAAAGAAATATTACAAATTCATGTTTGCTTATTTGTCCGCTCAGTTTTTATTCTTACTTAAATGAAATATAAAAAGAAGTTGTTATTTTCTAACTAATTAACGGTTGGGTTAGAACAAGGGTGTCCAACTTTTTTTTTCTTTTTTTTTTCGTGAAGGGCCATATTTCAATTAATGATCCACACCTTAGGGCCAGTGTGCAAATTTTAGATAAAAAAAAATTTAAATTAAATTTTATTGAAATAAAACATGACATTAGATAATGAATTATCAGTATTCGCCAGTCGGGCCGGATACAAATCTTTGGCGCGCCGGACTCTGGACAAGCCTCGGTTAGAATCTTGTCTGTGGCATTCTATACAAAAATATGTAGTTTTCAGAAAAGAGAAGTAGAATAGCTTACTCCGCTTTTAGTAATTTTCAGGATGTGACCACATACAGTCTTCGAATGGTAGGGGTCTTGTATCCTTCCCTTCAGAGCAGTGCAGGATTAACTTCTCCGAGATCTAGGGGCTAAAGCAAGTTTGGGGGCCTTTCGTCCCTCAATTTTAAAAAAAATAAATTTTGGTATAAAATTTTTTATTCTGCCAGGAGCATTTAATGACGAAACCCTCAAGGACAATGAACAAACCTTCCAACATCCATCGGGGTTACGACTGCACAATATTTGGTACACTTTTTTTGTTTTGGGGTTGTTTAACCTCCTTCGGAACATCAAGAATCATATGACGGAGCGGACCTACAAGCTCTACGTAGGATCCCAATAAAGGGTCACTATATAATCTGGAACTGGATGCAGGCATATTACAATAATTCTCAGTGGATTCTTCTAATGCCTGCAACGATATACATACACACAACCTGGTAAATATTTCCTCTTCACTGATGTAAAATGATTTTTTATATTGCTACTTAATGAAGGACACTTTATTAAATTGGTCGAAGGTTGGTTTAACGATAAAATTATTGGTATCAATATATTTAAGAACTATTTTTTAAAAGTTTCATGACGTGAAAAATCTAACCAATACAAACATTGTTACCTACACCACCTCATATACTTGAGTCAACAGTAGTCTTCCATCTAACCAACCAGAACAATCATTCCTTAAATTCACCTAAATTAAGAAACACCGCCGTTGAACCTGAGTTGCAAGTACCGCCATTATGTTTACGAGAGAGATGTTTTGTTGATCCCCTTAACATACTTCAACCATGAAGGATTATTGTAATGGCCGTTAATTAACCAAGATTACCTCCGTTAATCCGATTCATGACAAAAGAGTTACGCGGAACACGCTCATCTTGTCTTGATATCCCTAATTCTCAGACTAGATTTTGACATTCTACTTTTGATTGCGGAAACCAAGCAAGAATGGGATTTCATTTTCTTTTCGTTAGAACCCGCAATGATTAGGTGTTCCCTCCGAGTCTCCTCCTAATCATAATCTTCGATCGATATCATCCTGCGTGTGTTGTTGGCCGAAATGGAGTTTATTTTGCATTTATTTCTTTAATTAACGGCACCGATTCCAGCATTGATCATTTTTCCGATAAAACTGGTGCGTTTTACGATATTTTCGGGAAAAGGGGAGAGAATTCAAACCTGAAAATATGCTATAATAAAAGACAAAAATAAAACTAATTAAAACGAGTAAAAAAAAACAAAAAAACTGAAATACGAATAAAACAAAAAGGGACAATCAGCGTTTTGGTAATAACAAAATTCGTTCTGGGAAATAACATATTCGTGAGATTACAGAATGGAAGGCTTCTCCAGCCGATAGTGGAAATTCCTTGACAAATGAAATCTCGCAAAGCTTCGAGTGTTACTAACAGGAAAGGAAGGAAAACGGGTGTGTAAAAATGAACTTCATTCTCGTCCGTTACAGAGATGTATGCGCCCGCATTTAAGCTTGCCCTCATTCGGGCACGAAGGTATTTATTATTTACAGTTCATTAATAAAAGACGAATTTTATGTGTTCAGTAATTGTGTGGGTGGTCCTTTTATACTAATTGGTATTTTTTGCAGTGTATTTTGCCATGTAAAATATTTATACATGCTGGAAGCTAATTTGTTTAGAAGTGACGGAGTCTAAGGATATTACACAGACGCCCACACACACACATATATATATATATATATATATATTACACACACACCACTGATTTTAAAGTATGAAATGAATGTAGAACGAGTTTTACAGTTGTTCAAGCGTACAGTTTAATGCGTTACGGATAAAGCTGATAAAAATATTCATAATTCCGGTAAAATTATCATTTTCAGGAATTGGCCCAGTAAATAGTAAACTACGAATAAATAATTCAGACGCGCTTCATAAATACCTCATTTTAGACCCTTTACAGCATCGCGAATTAATCATTTTTTCCAGAATTGTAAACCAATAGAAATTTATTCAAAGCGCCTCTCTGAATTAAAATTCCTATTTGATCGCAAATTTATGCCCAAAATAGTCCATTAAAGATGAATAATACCCTAAAGCCTTCCCAGCACGTAATTATGATCATTTATTCTGGAAAAGGGGTTCCATAAAGACAATGCTAATAGATGTATAAGTCATTTGGTTCCGCATTTCCAGAAAGGAAGAATAAAAATATTTCCGTGTTTGAGAATTAATTCTTACGTCCATGAATTGAGAATGTAATAGACAAATAATGGTCATAGCAGTGATTCGTTTGTCGAATTGACTGTTTTTATATACTTACTGTTATAGTTTAGCAATGAAATTTTATTGCAAAATTTACTCTGTATTCACATTTGAAAGTTCAATGAGAGTTTAATAATTCGGAAAGGAAGCTAATTAAAACATTCAATTTCGAAAAATCATTAACACTTCGGTGGAAAAACACGATAACTTTTAGTTCATTATTTCTAAGTTTACGCGTAACGTATGGTTAAAAAGTTCTCTCTATAATCGCCACTCACGCAGTTCGGGCTAGATCCGTTTCACTATATAGCTTCGTCCAGTTTAATACGATAAGAGATTTTTAAATTATCTTCATTTTATTTACGATATAAAGTTAATAGAAACTTTATGCAAATAACGAACTCCATTTACGATCCGTTATGGCATTCGTAAAGCAGACTGTAAAGATATCAACTTCGCAAGTAGAGCGTAAACATTTTTATTCATTTAATAAAGGATTCTCGTCTCTTAAACAAACAAAAGAAAGGCGGCGAATCTCTATTCTTTCACTTATATTTTCTCTTATTAAAAATTCGACGACGAATTTGTAGACGCTTCTCGACGCCCAAAATGGACCTTCTGAATCGACAAATTATTTTATATTCAAAATTCTTTTAAGAAAAAACAATAAAAATTAGTCTCTGTTTGCTAATAATTAATCTCCCTTTTCTGCGATTTGTTACAGTAATTAATAAAAAATAATCCTCACCCAAACAGCAGTAAATCTGGGAACGTTTTTCGGATAAATAGGTCTAAAACGTTCTTTAAAAAGTTCTTCCACGAACAGAACAAAGCCCGTTCTCCGAATTCTGACTACATGAACTTCAACCAGTAACGTGGCGCCATACAAATTACACTGGCCAACAAAATGAAACGTTTTTTTCTCATCACAAACATGATCACACTTTTCTTAATGCGTTTCTCGCGCCGATTCCGAAACTGGTTTTATCTTTTTTCTAGCACGTATAGTTATATAGATACACTGGTTTTGATATTTTTAAGTTTTTGATATTGCTATAAGAAAATTTATGGATGTATAGATCACACTTAGGAATGCTAAACAACAAATACATCATATACTTTATTCAGTGTACTTATAAATAGACTATATACATTATTTTATTAAAAGCGCTGTGTGTGTGATTTCCTTTTGTAAATTTGGCTTGGATTGTCACGATACAGCATCCAACAATGGTCCGCCATCATGCTTTCATTCCAATATCCTTGGTAGCGCTTCTCCATCATCTGAATATCTTTGATTGGAAGCGCTCTCCTTGCTCGTCACTCACTGCACCAAGGTTTTCAGGAAAGAAATCTAAGTGGGAATGCAGGAAGTGAATTTTTAACGACATTCGCACTCCATTTCTTGAAGACATCAAGGAGGTTCTTGACTCCATCCTTATACGCAGTGACTTGTTGCTTCCAAGAAAGTTTTCACATATCCATTTGAACGCCAGCCAAGCCTTCATTCCAGCGGACTTAGGACTTTTTCAAATTCAGTGTCATTCAAAACCTCCCTTATTTGTGGCCCAACAAAAATTCCTTCCTTCAATTTTGCTCCAGTAACCTTCGGAATTTCCTTGGAAGGTATTGGAACCCTTCAGAATTGACTTTACCCATTGCTTTAACAAAATTCTTCATTAAACCAAGTTTAATGTGAAGAGGTGGCAGATAGATCTTTTGGGGATCCGCTAAAGGGACAGACTGGAACATTGCTTATCCCTGGGACATATGTAGGCCCCTATACCTAAGTGGCCAGTCACTTTTGGTGTAATGTTCTATAGTGGCGCGACTGTCCCACAGGCAAAGGAAACAACAAAATTTTGTGAATCCTGACTGCATACCCATAAGCATTCCTATAACTTTTATAGATCTCCACAAACATTCCATTGATGACTGTCATATTTGATTGCCTTAAGTAGTATATCCATATTGTCATATGTCTCTTTTCGATGGACGGAATGGGCAATGGGGATGGATGGCATTATATTACCATTATGCAAAAGAACTGCTTTCAGGCTTCTCTGCGACGAATCAATAAAGAGGCACCACTCAGATGCCAACATACGTCTGAGATATGGCTGTAAATAGTCCATTGATGTCATGGCAATAACAGAGAGGACTGTCTACTAAAAAGAATGCTGTTAATTCAAAATTCCGCTTTCGGTAGTAACTAATACGAACATTGTTCTCAAGTAAATTGTTCTCCTTTAGTCTTGAGGCGAGAAGCTCTGATTTCTCTTTAGACAGCGATAAGTCTCTAACAAGATCATTCAACTGTCCTTGGGTTAACTTTTTAGGCTCTAAATGTCTACCTTCAAAAGTGTACTCTGGTTCTGTAGATGGTCCGGAAACACCAGTTGCACCTTCATCACTTTCCATGTCATCTATATAGAATCTAGCCTATCACTTGGGGGAATTGGAATGGGCAATGTTTCATCATGTTTTCTGGTCTACGTGCTGAATCCAAGTTTGGATATACAATCTGGTGTTTGTTCTTGGCAGAAAACCCCATTAAGTTCACACTACAAAAATAACAGTCTTCATGATGATCTCTCGGCTCCCTCCATATCATGGGTATGGCAAATGGCATTGAAGCTTTCTTTTTGTTAAGCCAATCACGTAATCCATTTGAACAGCCAGAACAGATTTGATGTGGCGCCCATGGTTTATCTTGGTCACCTAGATGGCAACCAAAGTATAGCTTGTATATTTTCTTAATGTCGGTTGTAATACTTTCGTCGCTGTGTTTTAGTTGTCAACTGGCCGCATACGAAACAGAACTTGTCAGGTTCATTCTTACATTGTCGAGGCATGTTGACTGACCTGAGCAAACTATAAATTAAAAAAAAATGTACACCAACTTGACACAACAAGTTCTTGGACTGGACTGATCTTTTGACACACAAAGCACGGCGTTTTGCCTGAATCACAATGCTGCTAGACGTAAAAGCTCACACCTGAAATACATAAGATGTATAATTAAGATAATTGAAATAATAAGATGAATAAACTAAAAAACACAATAAATAACACAATCAAATGTTGAAATATTAGTATTTTGCCTATTTAAAATGGTTAAATCTGTGTAGTTATAATATGCCTTCATCTTGAAAATTATACGTGCTAGAAAAAATCTGAATGCAGTTTTGGAATCAGCGTGGAAACTGCTATCCAGCCACCACAAACTTTACTCTGATGAAAAATCTTTGTTGACCAGTGTTATTAAACAATTTATTTTTCTTTCAACTATTCTAGCAGTAGTAGAAAACTAGATAGAAAAGTACAAGGCTCTCTCCCCATCCTCTGCTCCCTTCCTGCCAGAGGCAGGTACGGAAAAAGGTTGAAGAAAATACCCTGCCCCTGGAAAAGTAGCCAAAGAAATTTTACATGAAAGTGGAGAATATATAAAACTATAATTAGCATGACCACAGAGACACCATGCAAGCGAACTCCTGCAGAGTTACGTTATGTTTTAGTCTTAAACCATGAGAGTATTCAGTACTTTGTCTAGCGTCACTCTAGCCTATTTTTAAACACATTTACACTTTGGATGAAAACAACCTCTGAGGGAAGTTGGTTCCAGATATTAACTATTTTATAGGAAAAAGAAATTACCGCAGATATTGGTCCTAAATGTCTTTAGTTCCAGTTTTAAACCCATTATTTCTTGTCGGATTGGCATTAAGCGAGAATAAGTTTCTGTAATTTACCCCGTTTCTTCCATTGAGAATCTTGAAGACTTGAAAAAGCTGACCGCGCAACCTCCTCGTCTCTAACGCTCTAATCTCCGTTGGTAGTTTTTGCAGTCTCATTGAAGGGATCATTTGTAGCCCTTGCTTGTACCCTTTCTATATCCTTCCTGAGGAATGGAGACCAAACTGTGCACAGTATTCCAGTTGAGGTCTGACTAGTGAATTATAAACAGACATTACAGTCTCCTTGTTCCGAAACTGGAACCGTCTTTTAATATACCTAATATTTTTAAGGCCCTCTTTTCGACTTCTGAATAGAAAAGTGTAAGGCTCTCTCCCCACCATCCACTCCCTGCCTGCCTGCCTGCCTGCCTGCCTGCCAGATGGAGGTACGGGAAAAGGTTGAAGAAAATACCTTGACCCTAGAAAAGTAGCCAAGAAAATTTTACAGGAAAGTGGAGAATATACAAAATAGCTCTATAATTATAAGATAGCTCTAGAGAGACAAGATACAGAAATAAAGAAAGAGGAAACATGATACGGAAATGTTTCACCAATGTGATTTAACAGTTTACATCCTATGGTTTTGTTACATCTAAAATTAATATTTTACCCGTTCACGTTTTATAAATATTTCTCAAAATAAATAATCGCAAAAATATCAGCTAATACTTAAAAGTAGAGTTTCTGCTCAAGTACTTCTTTTAAATAGTTAGATTTGTACAACTTCAATGAGTCATTTTTGGCCTCGATGGAGTATCGATGAAAGAAAGCGGAGCGAGGAAAAAAGACTTACAGAAGGTTGTGCGTTATAAATTCAGAAAATTTTGAATTTACGAAGGAAACTCAAAGTACATGGTGATCCAAAAAGGTAATCTCCTCCCACAAAAAATATTTATGTAACTATTTCTAGGAACCCCTTTTTGGGTCATCCTATATATATATATATATATATATAATATTTAGGAGAAATCCAATGACAAGGAGAAATGTAAATGCCATGAAAAGTCTTCTTTATTGCGCAACGTTTCGAGCAATACGCTCATCTTCAGGCTGTTTAATAACAATGTGAAATTAAAATCAATATTGAATGAAAAACAAACAGAAATTTCTATAACCTATTCGTAAAGACAAATTTTAAAAGACTGAGAAAAGAGGGTTAAGTTCTAAGTTACAGTGCCGAAGGATATAAAATATTTCTTGGTACCTGAAATGGGTCCCTTGAATAAGGAATTTAAGCTTAAATTTACAAAATTGTTAAGGAAATTTTTTTATCATACTGATTTCCGCATCATATTTATTAATAAAACGTCTTTAGGTAGCTTTTTTCTCAGCGAAGGATCGAACCCCTGACTCGTTGCGTAGCGGTGTTGTATATTTATTTTACCTGCCCCAGGTGTCTCCTTGGGAATTACATCGGCAGCACTGTTCGCTCTCTCAGGGCTAGATTTTATTCGCATATGGGAATAAGTGGCCGAACATGTAAAATTTTAAAAACTAAGGAAGCCTCCAGCATTCGTGAACATAGCATCAAATGCAAAATTGATGTCACTTTAGACAATTTTAAAATTCTTGGTTGTAATACTTGTCCCAACTCACTAAGATTTTAGAATCCCTTTTCATTAAAGCATTGTCCCCTAGTCTGAATGTTGACTCATCGTCCGTCCCTCTCAATTTGCTATGATCCCTCCTCCTTCCCCAATTCCTTATAATCCCTCCTTCCCCTATCTCCCTCGCCATCCTTCGTTCCCGTTTCCTCTGCTCAAATTAGTCGGCCTCGGATACTGCTGTGTAAGGTAGATAGCTCCATTGTTCCAGTGTACTATTGGTAATTTTTCCAGTGTATTAATTTCACATTTACTACATGTATTTAAAAATAACTTCTTAATTTTTATATGTAAATCTGTATAACTTAGAACTTAACCCTCTTTTCTCAGTCTTTTAAAATTTGTCTTTACGAATAGGTTATAGAAATTTCTGTTTGTTTTTCATTCAATATTGATTTTAATTTCACATTGTTATTAAACAGCCTGAAGATGAGCGTATTGCTCGAAACGTTGCGCAATAAAGAAGACTTTCATGGCATTTACATTTCTCCTTGTCATTGGATTTCTCCTAAATATTAAATTGAAGCTCTGTAGAAGCAACCCGCATAATTATATATATATATATATATATATATACACACACATTTAAACTTCAAACACGCAGTATAATTAACGTAAAGAACGACACTTGTTACCTCATTTTTTCATTGGTTTCGTTCTCTCTCTCTCATCTTGCGCGGAATATTCTCCTATACAAGCGTCGTTCTTTACATTAACTATACTGCGTGTTCGCAGTTTAAATGTATATAATGTACGGCATGCGTGGAGGTGCCCCCTTGGGGCATTGGTTTCTGCGCGTATGTAGAAGAATTACGGCATTTAATTGAGTGAGGCGCATGGTGTAATGGTTATCATATCTGACCGGCAATCGGAAGATCCCGGGTTCGATTCCCGGGTGGTTACCTCATTTTTTCATTTGTTTCGCTCTCTCTCTCATCTTGCGCGGAATATTCTCCTATACAAGCGTCGTTCTTTACATATATATATAGTTATATTCCTTACGCATCTTGGTATACCTAAACGATGGGAAAGAATTCGTTATAACCAAAGGTACTGCTCGCTTATAGGAAAACCGTTCATCTACTGACGAGGCTGCGTCATGGACGCTGTCGTAACAACGCTTCTCATCGATCAGAGAAGTTAAGCGACATTGGGTCTCGGTAGTACTTGGATGGAGTACCGTCCTTTACGTCCAAGTGATATAGCGACTCGCGTGGTTCGGATCCGACGTAAAGCTGTCGGTCCCCTCCATCATATGACCTTAAATGTTGCGAATGAAAAAAAAAAAAAAAAATCTCTTCAAAACATCAAAACGAATCGTCTACTGACGAAACTAGTCACAACTTCGAATTTGTGACAATGATATTTTGGGACGATCAATTTGAGTACATTCAGAACTCGTTTCCAAAATTAGGTTATAAATCGATCGTTTTTCTCATTGTCTTTCGCTAAAACATATTCTAATGCATGGAAGAATATAAAGGAAAAAAAAAAATGCTTTAAAGAACAATGAAATTGGGAACCATTTCATTTGGTTTTATTTGTTTTGACTTTTTGATGCAGTGTTCATGTAAGTGTACAAATTGTATTCATTTGATAATTTCTCGTTTGAAATTTATCTAAATTTCAGTAAATGGTTTGTAAATAAACTTAATTTTATTTACTTTGTAAATAAGCGGAATTTGAGACACAAAGTATGAACAACTTTTATTTATTTGGACTTCATTAGTCCTCTCCTCGGTTTCCCCTTCTTCATACCTTTAGAGTATACATACATACATACATTATACATACATCCCATTATTTACAAAAAAAAACTTTTCCATTTTCTTTGGGGTGCCGGAACGAAACATTCGGCAGAGGTAACATTCATCTGAATTAGTACACAAGGATACACAAGACCACTGGGAATAAGTACCACATCAACCTTGAGTTATCTAGTTTAAACATTCATAAAAAGGTGTTTTTTTGGGGGGGGGGATATACTTTCGGTGCTACTGCTTATTCAGCTTCCTCCAATTTAATATCTTTCACTCCCTGATCTACACGTCTATATACACCATCAAAACCAACTGCATTCATATATGCTCTTTTTTCATCTACTTTTCCTATTAGCTCGTTGAAGTACCCTTAAATCTCTCGCGTATTTGCTCATCTTGCAAAGTGCCACTCTTATTTCTCCTATTAAAAATAATTCTGTAGAATGACCTTTTCATTTATTATATTTTAAGAATAAATTTTTATTCTCGTATATTGATCATTCATCTTCCTTCCCAAGTCTTTATACATTCACTTCTTTTTAACCATCACCCATTTAACACATTTTTTAATACAATTCATTAAATCTCTTTCATTATTGGCAGCCTTCGTTTGTAATACTTCCCCAGACTTACTTCTTTCTTATATGCATTCTTCACTTCATCCTTCCACCCTGCAATCGGCCTCTCTCTTCACTCCATTTCATACACACCAATATACAGTACATCAGTAAGCATTCCTTTAGTCCTTTCACGTATTCTTTGCATTTATTTATTTATAGTTTTTCTATTGACTTGGTCTACTCTCTTCTATGCTTTGCCACCACCTCATTCGAACTCAGCCTTTCAGCTTTTATTCTCTGTCCAGCATCATCATCTTTATAACAAATACCAACGTTACGTTATACAGGCGTGTGTTCTGACAGTCTTCCGCTTAACTCGCGAACAGCTATCGTTTATGTTACATTGATCCTTCAGCAAACCTTTACCCACTAACAAATCTACCACATTCCTCTCCTCTCTCTTTGTATATCATGTAAACTCGTGGACGTCCTTGTGGTACAAATATTTATTGGAAACAGACCTCCTTCCACATACAGTATTTTCATTCTTTCTAATTACTCCAGGCTTATGGTCAACTCCCACTTTCCTATTTAAATCATCCATTACAATCACGCCATACGCATTCTCTATTTTCCCAACCGTATCATCAAGCATATTCCAGAGATCACCCCTTCCTTCTATGCATCCGCCATCACACGATAATACGCTATAATTCATTCTCTTGAGCTAAAACTTTGCATATAGACAAATGTCTAACTTTCTCACATATTCATATCACTCATTTCATTCTTACCTATTCCTCTTTCCTTCATACCTAATTTCAAACTTTTTACTCATTTCCATTCGGTCTGTTAGCGTCGCTTCGTATACATCAAGTAAAATAAAGCGGCCCCTCTGGAGCAATCTCGACTATTTCCACCTTCTTTGCATTCTAATTTATACCACTGACATTCTACACTGCCAGTGAGCCTACCAAAAACTCTTGATGGCAGGCATCAGTGGGCGCGCTGTCCAAGACCGAAGCTACTTTCGTCGCTTGTGGAAGAGCATTATCCAGAGATAGGACACCGGCCCAATCTCAAACCCTATTAGGCAAGGTAAAGCGAAGGATATAATACCATACGCCTTTTATAACTAAGGTGAGAGGAGGCGGGGGTATTAATTTATTAGCCCTGTACGCCCCAAAGGATATAATATATAATAATATATACAGTACAGAAGAGTTCAGTTAAACTCATATTTTACTCATTATAACCTTTCAGTTATTTTAGCTTACTCACCGTTTCAGTTCTAATATTTATAATGAAAACTTTTTACTCATTATACTGCAAATGATCACGTTTAATATTTCATCATTAAATCAAGAAGTTTCATCATTATATTTGAAGATAAATTATTTCCTTTAAAAAGGTTTAATTAAGTGATTATTTCTTGCGTTACACGAGTATAAAAAAAGTTTTCTTGTAAATTAAATAGAATTTTAAAAAGGTTCGCAATAAAGTCTTATATAATTTTAAATGTGATTTTTTACATTATTAATTAATTAAAAAGCGACAAATATATATCGATAAGAATCGCATTTAGTTTTAAATGCGATTTTTTAATTAATAAATGTGATTTTCAATTATTAAAGCCATTTTGTTTAATACATTTATAAATGAATACGAATATATTTATGCAAAAATGTAAATATTACTTTCCATTAATGCAAAAGTGTTCCATTGTCGACATTTAGTTTGTCTCTCAAATGGAAAATGTCCTTATCTAAAAAAAGCCCTTAAACCTTCATTTGTTATACTGACGGTGAAAATTTTGTTATCAAAGATATTACCAAGACTTAGGTTTAACTGTAAAAGAAATATTACAAATTCATGTTTGCTTATTTGTCCGCTCAGTTTTTATTCTTACTTAAATGAAATATAAAAAGGGTTGTTATTTTCTAACTGTAATTAACGGTTGGGTTAGAACAAGGGTGTCCAACTTTTTTTTTCCGTGAAGGGCCATATTTCAATTAATGATCCACACCTAGGGCCAGTGTGCAAATTTTAGATAAAAAAAATTTTAAATTAAATTTTATTGAAATAAAACATGACATTAGATAATGAATTATCAGTATTCGCCAGTCGGGCCGGATACAAATCTTTGGCGCGCCGGACTCTGGACAAGCCTCGGTTAGAATCTTGTCTGTGGCATTCTATACAAAAATATGTAGTTTTCAGAAAAGAGAAGTAGAATAGCTTACTCCGCTTTTAGTAATTTCAGGATGTGACCACATACGGTCTTCGAATGCTAGGGGTCTTGTATCCTTCCCTTCAGAGCAGTGCAGGATTAACTTCTCCGAGATCTAGGGGCTAAAGCAAGTTTGGGGGCCTTTCGTCCCTCAATTTTAAAAAAAAATAAATTTTGGTATAAAATTTTTTATTCTGCCAG
Organism: Bathynomus jamesi; assembly: GCA_023014485.1. Lineage (NCBI taxonomy): Eukaryota > Metazoa > Arthropoda > Malacostraca > Isopoda > Cirolanidae > Bathynomus > Bathynomus jamesi. Next base: position 82,687 of record JAJOZX010004044.1, read on the forward strand.
GAGCATTTAATGACGAAACCCTCAAGGACAATGAACAAACCTTCCAACATCCATCGGGGTTACGACTGCACAATATTTGGTACACTATTTTTTTGTTTTGGGGTTGTTTAACCTCCTTCGGAACATCAAGAATCATATGACGGAGCGGACCTAGAAGCTCTACGTAGGATCCCAATAAAGGGTCACTATATAATCTGGAACTGGATACAGGCATATTACAATAATTCTCAGTGGATTCTTCTAATGCCTGCAACGATATACACACACAACCTGGTAAATATTTCCTCTTCACTGATGTAAAATGATTTTTTATATTGCTACTTAATGAAGGACACTTTATTAAATTGGTCGAAGGTTGGTTTAACGATAAAATTATTGGTATCAATATATTTAAGAACTATTTTTTAAAAGTTTCATGACGTGAAAAATCTAACCAATACAAACATTGTTACCTACACCACCTCATATACTTGAGTCAACAGTAGTCTTCCATCTAACCAACCAGAACAATCATTCCTTAAATTCACCTAAATTAAGAAACACCGCCGTTGAACCTGAGTTGCAAGTACCGCCATTATGTTTACGAGAGAGATGTTTTGTTGATCCCCTTAACATACTTCAACCATGAAGGATTATTGTAATGGCCGTTAATTAACCAAGATTACCTCCGTTAATCCGATTCATGACAAAAGAGTTACGCGGAACACGCTCATCTTGTCTTGATATCCCTAATTCTCAGACTAGATTTTGACATTCTACTTTTGATTGCGGAAACCAAGCAAGAATGGGATTTCATTTTCTTTTGGTTAGAACCCGCAATGATTAGGTGTTCCCTCCGAGTCTCCTCCTAATCATAATCTTCGATCGATATCATCCTGCGTGTGTTGTTGGCCGAAATGGAGTTTATTTTGCATTTATTTTTTAATTAACGGCACCGATTCCAGCATTGATCATTTTTCCGATAAAACTGGTGCGTTTTACGATATTTTCGGGAAAAGGGGAGAATTCGAACCTGAAAATACGCTATAATAAAAGACAAAAATAAAACTAATTAAAACGAGTAAAAAAAACAAAAAAACTGAAATACGAATAAAACAAAAAGGGACAATCAGCGTTTTGGTAATAACAAAATTCGTTCTGGGAAATAACATATTCGTGAGATTACAGAATGGAAGGCTTCTCCAGCCGATAGTGGAAATTCCTTGACAAATGAAATCTCGCAAAGCTTCGAGTGTTACTAACAGGAAAGGAAGAAAAACGGGTGTGTAAAAATGAACTTCATTCTCGTCCGTTACAGAGATGTATGCGCCCGCATTTAAGCTTGCCCTCATTCGGGCACGAGTATTTATTATTTACAGTTCATTAATAAAAGACGAATTTTATGTGTTCAGTAATTGTGTGGGTGGTCCTTTTATACTAATTGGTATTTTTTGCAGTGTATTTTGCCATGTAAAATATTTATACATGCTGGAAGCTAATTTGTTTAGAAGTGACGGAGTCTAAGGATATTACACAGACGCCCACACACACACATATATATATATATATATATATATATATATATACACACACACACACTGATTTTAAAGTATGAAATGAATGTAGAACGAGTTTTACAGTTGTTCAAGCGTACAGTTTAATGCGTTACGGATAAAGCTGATAAAAATATTCATAATTCCGGTAAAATTATCATTTTCAGGAATTGGCCCAATAAATAGTAAACTACGAATAAATAATTCAGACGCGCTTCATAAATACCTCATTTTAGACCCTTTACAGCATCGCGAATTAATCATTTTTTCCAGAATTGTAAACCAATAGAAATTTATTCAAAGCGCCTCTCTGAATTAAAATTCCTATTTGATCGCAAATTTATGCCCAAAATAGTCCATTAAAGATGAATAATACCCTCTAAAGCCTTCCCAGCACGTAATTATGATCATTTATTCTGGAAAAGGGGTTCCATAAAGACAATGCTAATAGATGTATAAGTCATTTGGTTCCGCATTTCCAGAAAGGAAGAATAAAATATTTCCGTGTTTGAGAATTAATTCTTACGTCCATGAATTGAGAATGTAATAGACAAATAATGGTCATAGCAGTGATTCGTTTGTCGAATTGACTGTTTTTATATACTTACTGTTATAGTTTAGCAATGAAATTTTATTGCAAAATTTACTCTGTATTCACATTTGAAAGTTCAATGAGAGTTTAATAATTCGGAAAAAGCTAATTAAAACATTCAATTTCGAAAAATCATTAACACTTCGGTGGAAAAACACGATAACTTTTAGTTCATTATTTCTAAGTTTACGCGTAACGTATGGTTAAAAAGTTCTCTCTATAATCGCCACTCACGCAGTTCGGGCTAGATCCGTTTCACTATATAGCTTCGTCCAGTTTAATACGATAAGAGATTTTTAAATTATCTTCATTTTATTTACGATATAAAGTTAATAGAAACTTTATGCAAATAACGAACTCCATTTACGATCCGTTATGGCATTCGTAAAGCAGACTGTAAAGATATCAACTTCGCAAGTAGAGCGTAAACATTTTTATTCATTTAATAAAGGATTCTCGTCTCTTAAACAAACAAAAAAGGCGGCGAATCTCTATTCTTTCACTTATATTTTCTCTATTAAAAATTCGACGACGAATTTGTAGACGCTTCTCGACGCCCAAAATGGACCTTCTGAATCGACAAATTATTTTATATTCAAAATTCTTTTAAGAAAGAAACAATAAAAATTAGTCTCTGTTTGCTAATAATTAATCTCCCTTTTCTGCGATTTGTTACAGTAATTAATAAAAAATAATCCCTCACCCAAACAGCAGTAAATCTGGGAACGTTTTTCGGATAAATAGGTCTAAAACGTTCTTTAAAAAGTTCTTCCACGAACAGAACAAAGCCCGTTCTCCGAATTCTGACTACATGAACTTCACCAGTAACGTGGCGCCATACAAATTACACTGGCCAACAAAATGAAACTTTTTTCTCATCACAAACATGATCACACTTTTCTTAATGCGTTTCTCGCGCCGATTCCGAAACTGGTTTTATCTTTTTTCTAGCACGTATAGTTATATAGATACACTGGTTTTGATATTTTTAAGTTTTTGATATTGCTATAAGAAAATTTATGGATGTATAGATCACACTTAGGAATGCTAAACAACAAATACATCATATACTTTATTCAGTGTACTTATAAATAGACTATATACATTATTTTATTAAAAGCGCTGTGTGTGTGATTTCCTTTTGTAAATTTGGCTTGGATTGTCACGATACAGCATCCAACAATGGTCCGCCATCATGCTTTCATTCCAATATCCTTGGTAGCGCTTCTCCATCATCTGAATATCTTGATGGAAGCGCTCTCCTTGCTCGTCACTCACTGCACCAAGGTTTTCAGGAAAGAAATCTAAGTGGGAATGCAGAAGTGAATTTTAACGACATTCGACACTCCATTTCTTTCTTGAAGACATCAAGGAGGTTCTTGACTCCATCCTTATACGCAGGTGACTTGTTGCTTCCAAGAAAGTTTTCACATATCCATTTGAACGCCAGCCAAGCCTTCAATTCCAGCGGACTTAGGACTTTTTCAAATTCTGTCATTCAAAACCTCCCTTATTTGTGGCCCAACAAAATTCCTTCCTTCAATTTTGCTCCAGTAACCTTCGGAAATTTCCTTGGAAGGTATTGGAACCCTTCAGAATTGACTTTACCATTGCTTTAACAAATTCTTCATTAAACCAAGTTAATGTGAAGAGGTGGCAGATAGATCTTTTGGGGATCCGCTAAAGGGACAGACTGGACATTGCTTATCCCTGGGACATATGTAGGCCCCTATACCTAAGTGGCCAGTCACTTTTGGTGTAATGTTCTTTAGTGGCGCGACTGTCCCACAGGCAAAGGAAACAACAAAATTTTGTGAATCCTGACTGCATACCCATAAGCATTCCTATAACTTTTAGATCTCCACAAACATTCCATTGATGACTGTCATATTTGATTGCTTAAGTAGTATATCCATATTGTCATATGTCTCTTTTCGATGGACGGAATGGGCAATGGGGATGGATGGCATTATATTACCATTATGCAAAAGAACTGCTTTTCAGGCTTCTCTGCGACGAATCATAAAGAGGCACCACTCAGATGCCACATACGTCTGAGATATGGCTGTAAATAGTCCATTGATGTCATGGCAATAACAGAGAGGACTGTCTACTAAAAAGAATGCTGTTAATTCAAAATTCCGCTTTCGGTAGTAACTAATACGAACATTTTTCTCAAGTAAATTGTTCTCCTTTAGTCTTGAGGCGAGAAGCTCTGATTTCTCTTTAGACAGCGATAAGTCTCTAACAAGATCATTCAACTGTCCTTGGGTTAACTTTTTAGGCTCTAAATGTCTACCTTCAAAAGTGTACTCTGTTCTGTAGATGGTCCGGAAACACCAGTTGCACCTTCATCACTTTCCATGTCATCTATGATAGAATCTAGCCTATCACTTGGGGGAATTGGAATGGGCAATGTTTTCATCATGTTTTACTGGTCTACGTGCTGAATCCAAGTTTGGATATACAATCTGGTGTTTGTTCTTGAGAAAACCCCATTAAGTTCACACTACAAAAATAACAGTCTTCATGATGATCTCTCGGCTCCCTCCATATCATGGGTATGGCAAATGGCATTGAAGCTTTCTTTTTGTTAAGCCAATCACGTAATCCATTTTGAACAGCCAGAACAGATTTGATGTGGCGCCCATGGTTTTATCTTGGTCACCTAGATGGCAACCAAAGTATAGCTTGTATATTTTCTTAATGTCGGTTGTAATACTTCGTCGCTGTGTTTTAGTTGTCAACTGGCCGCATACGAAACAGAACTTGTCAGGTTCATTCTTACATTGTCGAGGCATGTTGACTGACCTGAGCAAACTATAAATTAAAAAAAAATGTACACCAACTTGACACAACAAGTTCTTGGACTGGACTGATCTTTTGACACACCGCACGGCGTTGTTGCCTGAATCACAATGCTGCTAGAACGTAAAAGCTCACACCTGAAATACATAGATGTATAATTAAGATAATTGAAATAAATAAGATGAAATAAACTAAAAAACACAATAAAAAAACACAATCAAATGTTTGAAATATTAGTATTTTGTGCCTATTTAAAATGGTTAAATCTGTGTAGTTATATATATATGCCTTCATCTTGAAAATTAACGTGCTAGAAAAATCTGAATGCAGTTTTGGAATCAGCGTGGAAACTGCTATCCAGCCACCACAAACTTTTACTCTGATGAAAAATCTTTGTGTTGACCAGTGTATTAAACAATTTATTTTTCTTTCAACTATTCTAGCAGTAGTAGAAAACTAGATAGAAAAGTACAAGGCTCTCTCCCATCTCTGCTGCCCTTCCTGCCAGAGGCAGGTAGCTGGAAAAGGTTGAAGAAAATACCCTGCCCCTGGAAAAGTATCCAAAGAAATTTTACATGAAGTGGAGAATATATAAAACTATAATTAGCATGACCACAGAGACACCATGCAAGCGAACTCCTGCAGAGTTACGTTTATGTTTTAGTCTTAAACCATGAGAGTATTCAGTACTTGTCTACGTCACTCTAGCCTATTTTTAAACACCTTTACACTTTGGATGAAAACACCTCTGAGGGAAGTGGTTCCAGATATTAACTATTTTATAGGAAAAGAAATTACCGCAGAATTTGGTCCTAAATGTCTTTAGTTCCAGTTTAAACCCATTATTTCTTGTCGGATTGGCATTAAGCGAGAATAGTTTCTGTGTAATTACCCGTTTCTTCCATTGAGAATCTTGAAGACTTGAAAAAGCTGACCGCGCAACCTCCTCGTCTCTAACGCTCTAATCTCCGTGTGGTATTTTTGCAGTCTCATTGAAGGGATCAATTTTTAGCCCTTGCTGTACCCTTTCTATATCCTTCCTGAGGAATGGAGACCAAACTGTGCACAGTATTCCAGTTGAGGTCTGACTATGAATTATAAACAGACATTACAGTCTCCTTGTTCCGAAACTGGAACCGTCTTTTAATATAACCTAATATTTTTAAGGCCCTCTTTCGACTTCTGAATAGAAAAGTGTAAGGCTCTCTCCCCACCATCCACTCCCTGCCTGCCTGCCTGCCTGCCTGCCTGCCTGCCTGCCAGATGGAGGTACGGGAAAAGGTTGAAGAAAACTACCTTGACCCCTAGAAAAGTAGCCAAGAAATTTTACAGGAAAGTGGAGATATACAAAATAGCTCTATAATTATAAGATAGCTCTAGAGACAAAGATACAGAATAAAGAAAGAGGAAAACATGATACGGAAATGTTTCAAAAATGTGATTTAACAGTTTACATCCTATGGTTTTTGTTACATCTAAAATTAATATTTTACCCGTTCAACCGTTTTATAAATATTTCTCAAAATAAATATAACAAAAATATCAGCTAATACTTAAAGTAGAGTTTCTGCTCAAGTCTTCTTTAAATAGTTAGATTTGTACAACTTCAATGAGTCATTTTTGGCCTCGATGGAGTATCGATGAAAGAAAGCGGAGGCGAGGAAAAAGACTTACAGAAGGTTGTGCGTTATAATTCAGAAAATATTTGAATTACGAAGAAACTCAAAGTACATGGTGATTCCAAAAAGGTAATCTCCTCCCACAAAAAATATTTATGTAACTATTTCTAGGAACCCCTTTTTGGGTCATCCTATATATATATATATATATATAATATTTAGGAGAAATCCAATGACAAGGAGAAATGTAAATGCCATGAAAAGTCTTCTTTATTGCGCAACGTTTCGAGCAATACGCTCATCTTCAGGCTGTTTAATAACAATGTGAAATTAAAATCAATATTGAATGAAAAACAAACAGAAATTTCTATAACCTATTCGTAAAGACAAATTTTAAAAGACTGAGAAAAGAGGGTTAAGTTCTAAGTTACAGTGCCGAAGGATATAAAATATTTCTTGGTACCTGAAATGGGTCCCTTGAATAAGGAATTTAAGCTTAAATTTACAAAATTGTTAAGGAAATTTTTTTATCATACTGATTTCCGCATCATATTTATTAATAAAACGTCTTTAGGTAGCTTTTTCTCAGCGAAGGATCGAACCCCTGACTCGTTGCGTAGCGGTGTTGTATATTTATTTACCTGCCCCAGGTGTCTCCTTGGGAATTACATCGGCAGCACTGTTCGCTCTCTCAGGGCTAGATTTTATTCGCATATGGGAATAAGTGGCCGAACATGTAAAATTTTAAAACTAAGGAAGCCTCCAGCATTCGTGAACATAGCATCAAATGCAAAATTGATGTCACTTTAGACAATTTTAAAATTCTTGGTTGTAATACTTGTCCCAACTCACTAAGAATTTTAGAATCCCTTTTCATTAAAGCATTGTCCCCTAGTCTGAATGTTGACTCATCGTCCGTCCCTCTCAATTTGCTATGATCCCTCCTCCTTCCCCAATTCCTTATAATCCCTCCTTCCCCTATCTCCCTCGCCATCCTTCGTTCCCGTTTCCTCTGCTCAAATTAGTCGGCCTCGGATACTGCTGTGTAAGGTAGATAGCTCCATTGTTCCAGTGTACTATTGGTAATTTTTCCAGTGTATTAATTTCACATTTACTACATGTATTTAAAAATAACTTCTTAATTTTTATATGTAAATCTGTATAACTTAGAACTTAACCCTCTTTTCTCAGTCTTTTAAAATTTGTCTTTACGAATAGGTTATAGAAATTTCTGTTTGTTTTTCATTCAATATTGATTTTAATTTCACATTGTTATTAAACAGCCTGAAGATGAGCGTATTGCTCGAAACGTTGCGCAATAAAGAAGACTTTTCATGGCATTTACATTTCTCCTTGTCATTGGATTTCTCCTAAATATTAAATTGAAGCTCTGTAGAAGCAACCCGCATAATTATATATATATATTATAATATACACACACATTTAAACTTCAAACACGCAGTATAATTAACGTAAAGAACGACACTTGTTACCTCATTTTTTCATTGGTTTCGTTCTCTCTCTCTCATCTTGCGCGGAATATTCTCCTATACAAGCGTCGTTCTTTACATTAACTATACTGCGTGTTCGCAGTTTAAATGTATATAATGTACGGCATGCGTGGAGGTGCCCCCTTGGGGCATTGGTTTCTGCGCGTATGTAGAAGAATTACGGCATTTAATTGAGTGAGGCGCATGGTGTAATGGTTATCATATCTGACCGGCAATCGGAAGATCCCGGGTTCGATTCCCGGGTGGTTACCTCATTTTTTCATTTGTTTCGCTCTCTCTCTCATCTTGCGCGGAATATTCTCCTATACAAGCGTCGTTCTTTACATATATATATAGTTATATTCCTTACGCATCTTGGTATACCTAAACGATGGGAAAGAATTCGTTATAACCAAAGGTACTGCTCGCTTATAGGAAAACCGTTCATCTACTGACGAGGCTGCGTCATGGACGCTGTCGTAACAACGCTTCTCATCGATCAGAGAAGTTAAGCGACATTGGGTCTCGGTAGTACTTGGATGGAGTACCGTCCTTTACGTCCAAGTGATATAGCGACTCGCGTGGTTCGGATCCGACGTAAAGCTGTCGGTCCCCTCCATCATATGACCTTAAATGTTGCGAATGAAAAAAAAAAAAAAATCTCTTCAAAACATCAAAACGAATCGTCTACTGACGAAACTAGTCACAACTTCGAATTTGTGACAATGATATTTTGGGACGATCAATTTGAGTACATTCAGAACTCGTTTCCAAAATTAGGTTATAAATCGATCGTTTTTCTCATTGTCTTTCGCTAAAACATATTCTAATGCATGGAAGAATATAAAGGAAAAAAAAAAAAATGCTTTAAAGAACAATGAAATTGGGAACCATTTCATTTGGTTTTATTTGTTTTGACTTTTTGATGCAGTGTTCATGTAAGTGTACAAATTGTATTCATTTGATAATTTCTCGTTTGAAATTTATCTAAATTTCAGTAAATGGTTTGTAAATAAACTTAATTTTATTTACTTTGTAAATAAGCGGAATTTGAGACACAAAAGTATGAACAACTTTTATTTATTTGGACTTCATTAGTCCTCTCCTCGGTTTCCCCTTCTTCATACCTTTGAGTATACATACATACATACATTATACATACATCCCATTATTTACAAAAAAAAACTTTTCCATTTTCTTTGGGGTGCCGGAACGAAACATTCGGCAGAGGTAACATTCATCTGAATTATGTAGTACACAAGGATACACAAGACCACTGGGAATAAGTACCACATCAACCTTGAGTTATCTAGTTTAAACATTCATAAAAAGGTGTTTTTTTTGGGGGGGGGGATATACTTTCGGTGCTACTGCTTATTCAGCTTCCTCCAATTTAATATCTTCCACTCCCTGATCTACACGTGTATATACACCATCAAAACCAACTGCATTCATATATGCTCTTTTTTCATCTACTTTTCCTATTAGCTCGTTGAAGTACCCCTTAAATCTCTCGCGTATTTGCTCATCTTGCAAAGTGCCACTCTTATTTCTCCTATTAAAAATAATTCTGTAGAATGACCTTTTCATTTATTTATATTTTAAGAATAAATTTTTATTCTCGTATATTGATCATTCATCTTCCTTCCCAAGTCTTTATACATTCACTTCTTTTTAACCATCACCCATTTAACATTTTTTTAATACAATTCATTAAATCTCTCTTCATTATTGGCAGCCTTCGTTTGTAATACTTCCCCAGACTTACTTCTTTCTTATATTGCATTCTTCACTTCATCCTTCCACCCTGCAATCGGCCTCTCTCTTCACTCCATTTCATACACACCAATATACAGTACATCAGTAAGCATTCCTTTAGTCCTTTCACGTATTCTTTGCATTTATTTATTTATAGTTTTTCTATTGACTTGGTCTACTCCTCTTCTATGCTTTGCCACCACCTCATTCGAACTCAGCCTTTCAGCTTTTATTCTCTGTCCAGCATCATCATCATTTATAACAAATACCAACGTTACGTTATACAGGCGTGTGTTCTGACAGTCTTCCGCTTAACTCGCGAACAGCTATCGTTTATGTTACATTGATCCTTCAGCAAACCTTTACCCACTAACAAATCTACCACATTCCTCTCCTCTCTCTTTGTATATCATGTAAACTCGTGGACGTCCTTGTGGTACAAATATTTATTGGAAACAGACCTCCTTCCACATACAGTATTTTCATTCTTTCTAATTACTCCAGGCTTATGGTCAACTCCCACTTTCCTATTTAAATCATCCATTACAATCACGCCATACGCATTCTCTATTTTCCCAACCGTATCATCAAGCATATTCCAGAGATCACCCCTTCCTTCTATGCATCCGCCATCACACGATAATACGCTATAATTCATTCTCTTGAGCTAAAACTTTGCATATAGACAAATGTCTAACTTTCTCACATATTCATATCACTCATTTCATTCTTACCTATTCCTCTTTCCTTCATACCTAATTTCAAACTTTTTACTCATTTCCATTCTGTCTGTTAGCGTCGCTTCGTATACATCAAGTAAAATAAAGCGGCCCCTCTGGAGCAATCTCGACTATTTCCACCTTCTTTGCATTCTTATTTATACCACTGACATTCTACACTGCCAGTGAGCCTACCAAAAACTCTTGATGGCAGCATCAGTGGGCGCGCTGTCCAAGACCGAAGCTACTTTCGTCGCTTGTGGAAGAGCATTATCCAGAGATAGGACACCGGCCCAATCTCAAACCCTATTAGGCAAGGTAAAGCGAAGGATATAATACCATACGCCTTTTATAACTAAGGTGAGAGGAGGCGGGGGTATTAATTTATTAGCCCTGTACGCCCCAAAGGATATAATATATAATAATATACAGTACAGAAGAGTTCAATTAAACTCATATTTTACCCATTATAACCTTTCAGTTATTTTAGCTTACTCACCGTTTCAGTTCTAATATTTATAATGAAAACTTTTTACTCATTATACTGCAAATGATCAAGTTTAATATTTCATCATTAAATCAAGAAGTTTCATCATTATATTTGAAGATAAATTATTTCCTTTAAAAAGGTTTAATTAAGTGATTATTTCTTGCGTTACACGAGTATAAAAAAAAGTGTTTCTTGTAAATTAAATAGAATTTTAAAAAGGTTCGCAATAAGTTATATAATTTTAAATGTGATTTTTTACATTATTAATTAATTAAAAAGCGACAAATATATATCGATAAGAATCGCATTTAGTTTTAAATGCGATTTTTTAATTAATAAATGTGATTTTCAATTATTAAAGCCATTTTGTTTAATACATTTATAAATGAATACGAATATATTTATGCAAAAATGTAAATATTACTTTCCATTAATGCAAAAGTGTTCCATTGTCGACATTTAGTTTGTCTCTCAAATGGAAAATGTCCTTATCTAAATAAAAGCCCTTAAACCTTCATTTGTTATACTGACGGTGAAAATTTTGTTATCAAAGATATTACCAAGACTTAAGTTTAACTGTAAAAGAAATATTACAAATTCATGTTTGCTTATTTGTCCGCTCAGTTTTTATTCTTACTTAAATGAAATATAAAAAGAAGGTTGTTATTTTCTAACTAATTAACGGTTGGGTTAGAACAAGGGTGTCCAACTTTTTTTTTCTTTTTTTTCGTGAAGGGCCATATTTCAATTAATGATCCACACCTTAGGGCCAGTGTGCAAATTTTAGATAAAAAAAAATTTAAATTAAATTTTATTGAAATAAAACATGACATTAGATAATGAATTATCAGTATTCGCCAGTCGGGCCGGATACAAATCTTTGGCGCGCCGGACTCTGGACAAGCCTCGGTTAGAATCTTGTCTGTGGCATTCTATACAAAAATATGTAGTTTTCAGAAAAGAGAAGTAGAATAGCTTACTCCGCTTTTAGTAATTTTCAGGATGTGACCACATACAGTCTTCGAATGGTAGGGGTCTTGTATCCTTCCCTTCAGAGCAGTGCAGGATTAACTTCTCCGAGATCTAGGGGCTAAAGCAAGTTTGGGGGCCTTTCGTCCCTCAATTTTAAAAAAAATAAATTTTGGTATAAAATTTTTTATTCTGCCAGGAGCATTTAATGACGAAACCCTCAAGGACAATGAACAAACCTTCCAACATCCATCGGGGTTACGACTGCACAATATTTGGTACACTTTTTTTTTTTGGGGTTGTTTAACCTCCTTCGGAACATCAAGAATCATATGACGGAGCGGACCTACAAGCTCTACGTAGGATCCCAATAAAGGGTCACTATATAATCTGGAACTGGATGCAGGCATATTACAATAATTCTCAGTGGATTCTTCTAATGCCTGCAACGATATACATACACACAACCTGGTAAATATTTCCTCTTCACTGATGTAAAATGATTTTTTATATTGCTACTTAATGAAGGACACTTTATTAAATTGGTCGAAGGTTGGTTTAACGATAAAATTATTGGTATCAATATATTTAAGAACTATTTTTTAAAAGTTTCATGACGTGAAAAATCTAACCAATACAAACATTGTTACCTACACCACCTCATATACTTGAGTCAACAGTAGTCTTCCATCTAACCAACCAGAACAATCATTCCTTAAATTCACCTAAATTAAGAAACACCGCCGTTGAACCTGAGTTGCAAGTACCGCCATTATGTTTACGAGAGAGATGTTTTGTTGATCCCCTTAACATACTTCAACCATGAAGGATTATTGTAATGGCCGTTAATTAACCAAGATTACCTCCGTTAATCCGATTCATGACAAAAGAGTTACGCGGAACACGCTCATCTTGTCTTGATATCCCTAATTCTCAGACTAGATTTTGACATTCTACTTTTGATTGCGGAAACCAAGCAAGAATGGGATTTCATTTTCTTTTCGTTAGAACCCGCAATGATTAGGTGTTCCCTCCGAGTCTCCTCCTAATCATAATCTTCGATCGATATCATCCTGCGTGTGTTGTTGGCCGAAATGGAGTTTATTTTGCATTTATTTTTTAATTAACGGCACCGATTCCAGCATTGATCATTTTTCCGATAAAACTGGTGCGTTTTACGATATTTTCGGGAAAAGGGGAGAGAATTCAACCTGAAAATACGCTATAATAAACAAAAATAAAACTAATTAAAACGAGTAAAAAAAACAAAAAAACTGAAATACGAATAAAACAAAAAGGGACAATCAGCGTTTTGGTAATAACAAAATTCGTTCTGGGAAATAACATATTCGTGAGATTACAGAATGGAAGGCTTCTCCAGCCGATAGTGGAAATTCCTTGACAAATGAAATCTCGCAAAGCTTCGAGTGTTACTAACAGGAAAGGAAGGAAAACGGGTGTGTAAAAATGAACTTCATTCTCGTCCGTTACAGAGATGTATGCGCCCGCATTTAAGCTTGCCCTCATTCGGGCACGAGGTATTTATTATTTACAGTTCATTAATAAAAGACGAATTTTATGTTCAGTAATTGTGTGGGTGGTCCTTTTATACTAATTGGTATTTTTTGCAGTGTATTTTGCCATGTAAAATATTTATACATGCTGGAAGCTAATTTGTTTAGAAGTGACGGAGTCTAAGGATATTACACAGACGCCCACACACACACACATATATATATATATATATATATATATTACACACACACCACTGATTTTAAAGTATGAAATGAATGTAGAACGAGTTTTACAGTTGTTCAAGCGTACAGTTTAATGCGTTACGGATAAAGCTGATAAAAATATTCATAATTCCGGTAAAATTATCATTTTCAGGAATTGGCCCAGTAAATAGTAAACTACGAATAAATAATTCAGACGCGCTTCATAAATACCTCATTTTAGACCCTTTACAGCATCGCGAATTAATCATTTTTTCCAGAATTGTAAACCAATAGAAATTTATTCAAAGCGCCTCTCTGAATTAAAATTCCTATTTGATCGCAAATTTATGCCCAAAATAGTCCATTAAAGATGAATAATACCCTCTAAAGCCTTCCCAGCACGTAATTATGATCATTTATTCTGGAAAAGGGGTTCCATAAAGACAATGCTAATAGATGTATAAGTCATTTGGTTCCGCATTTCCAGAAAGGAAGAATAAAAATATTTCCGTGTTTGAGAATTAATTCTTACGTCCATGAATTGACAATGTAATAGAAAATAATGGTCATAGCAGTGATTCGTTTGTCGAATTGACTGTTTTTATATACTTACTGTTATAGTTTAGCAATGAAATTTTATTGCAAAATTTACTCTGTATTCACATTTGAAAGTTCAATGAGAGTTTAATAATTCGGAAAAGCTAATTAAAACATTCAATTTCGAAAAATCATTAACACTTCGGTGGAAAAACACGATAACTTTTAGTTCATTATTTCTAAGTTTACGCGTAACGTATGGTTAAAAAGTTCTCTCTATAATCGCCACTCACGCAGTTCGGGCTAGATCCGTTTCACTATATAGCTTCGTCCAGTTTAATACGATAAGAGATTTTTAAATTATCTTCATTTTATTTACGATATAAAGTTAATAGAAACTTTATGCAAATAACGAACTCCATTTACGATCCGTTATGGCATTCGTAAAGCAGACTGTAAAGATATCAACTTCGCAAGTAGAGCGTAAACATTTTTATTCATTTAATAAAGGATTCTAGTCTCTTAAACAAACAAAGAAAGGCGGCGAATCTCTATTCTTTCACTTATATTTTCTCTATTAAAAATTCGACGACGAATTTGTAGACGCTTCTCGACGCCCAAAATGGACCTTCTGAATCGACAAATTATTTTATATTCAAAATTCTTTTAAGAAAGAAACAATAAAAATTAGTCTCTGTTTGCTAATAATTAATCTCCCTTTTCTGCGATTTGTTACAGTAATTAATAAAAAATAATCCCTCACCCAAAGCAGTAAATCTGGAACGTTTTTCGGATAAATAGGTCTAAAACGTTCTTTAAAAAGTTCTTCCACGAACAGAACAAAGCCCGTTCTCCGAATTCTGACTACATGAACTTCAACCAGTAACGTGGCGCCATACAAATTACACTGGCCAACAAAATGAAACTTTTTTTCTCATCACAAACATGATCACACTTTTCTTAATGCATTTCTCGCGCTGATTCCGAAACTGGTTTTATCTTTTTTCTAGCACGTATAGTTATTAGATACACTGGTTTTGATATTTTTTATTAAAAGCGCGTGTGTGTGATTTCCTTTTGTAAATTTGGCCTGGATTGTCACGATACAGCATCCAACAATGGTCCGCATCATGCTTTCATTCCAATATCCTTGGTAGCGCTTCTCCATCATCTGAATATCTTGATGGAAGCGCTCTCCTTGCTCGTCACTCACTGCACCAAGGTTTTCAGGAAAGAAATCTAAGTGGGAATGCAGGAAGTGAATTTTAACGACATTCGACACTCCATTTCTTTGAAGACATCAAGGAGGTTCTTGACTCCATCCTTATACGCAGGTGACTTGTTGCTTCCAGAAAAGTTTTCACATATCCATTTGAACGCCAGCCAAGCCTCAATTCCAGCGGACTTAGGACTTTTTCAAATTCAGTGTCATTCAAAACCTCCCTTATTTGTGGCCCAACAAAAATTCCTTCCTCCAATTTTGCTGCAGTAACCTTCGGAAATTTCCTTGGAAGGTATTGGAACCCTTCAGAATTGACTTTACCCATTGCTTTAACAAAATTCTTCATTAAACCAAGTTTAATGTGAAGAGGTGGCAGATAGATCTTTTGGGGATCCGCTAAAGGGACAGACTGGACATTGCTTATCCCTGGGACATATGTAGGCCCCTATACCTAAGTGGCCAGTCACTTTTGGTGTAATGTTCTATAGTGGCGCGACTGTCCCACAGGCAAAGGAAACAACAAAATTTTGTGAATCCTGACTGCATACCCATAAGCATTCCTATAACTTTTAGAACTCCACAAACATTCCATTGATGACTGTCATATTTGATTGCCTTAAGTAGTATATCCATATTGTCATATGTCTCTTTTAGATGGACGGAATGGGCAATGGGGATGGATGGCATTATATTACCATTATGCAAAAGAACTGCTTTCAGGCTTCTCTGCGACGAATCAATAAAAAGGCACCACTCAGATGCCACATACGTCTGAGATATGGCTGTAAATAGTCCATTGATGTCATGGCAATAAAAGAGAGGACTGTCTACTAAAAAGAATGCTGTTAATTCAAAATTCCGCTTTCGGTAGTAACTAATACGAACATTGTTCTCAAGTAAATTGTTCTCCTTTAGTCTTGAGGCGAGAAGCTCTGATTTCTCTTTAGACAGCGATAAGTCTCTAACAAGATCATTCAAGTGTCCTTGGGTTAACTTTTTAGGCTCTAAATGTCTACCTTCAAAAGTGTACTCTGGTTCTGTAGATGGTCCGGAAACACCAGTTGCACCTTCATCACTTTCCATGTCATCTATGATAGAATCTAGCCTATCACTTGGGGGAATTGGAATGGGCAATGTTTCATCATGTTTTACTGGTCTACGTGCTGAATCCAAGTTTGGATATACAATCTGGTGTTTGTTCTTGGCAGAAAACCCCATTAAGTTCACACTACAAAAATAACAGTCTTCATGATGATCTCTCGGCTCCCTCCATATCATGGGTATGGCAAATGGCATTGAAGCTTTCTTTTTGTTAAGCCAATCACGTAATCCATTTGAACAGCCAGAACAGATTTGATGTGGCGCCCATGGTTTATCTTGGTCACCTAGATGGCAACCAAAGTATAGCTTGTATATTTTCTTAATGTCGGTTGTAATACTTCGTCGCTGTGTTTTAGTTGTCAACTGGCCGCATACGAAACAGAACTTGTCAGGTTCATTCTTACATTGTCGAGGCATGTTGACTGACCTGAGCAAACTATAAATTAAAAAAAAATGTACACCAACTTGACACAACAAGTTCTTGGACTGGAATGATCTTTTGACACACAAAGCACGGCGTTGTTGCCTGAATCACAATGCTGCTAGACGTAAAAGCTCACACCTGAAATACATAAGATGTATAATTAAGATAATTGAAATAAATAAGATGAATAAACTAAAAAAACACAATAAAATAAACACAATCAAATGTTGAAATATTAGTATTTTGCCTATTTAAAATGGTTAAATCTGTGTAGTTATATATATGCCTTCATCTTGAAAATTATACGTGCTAGAAAAAATCTGAATGCAGTTTTGGAATCAGCGTGGAAACTGCTATCCAGCCACCACAAACTTTACTCTGATGAAAAATCTTTGTTGACCAGTGTTATTAAACAATTTATTTTTCTTTCAACTATTCTAGCAGTAGTAGAAAACTAGATAGAAAAGTACAAGGCTCTCTCCCCATCCTCTGCTCCCTTCCTGCCAGAGGCAGGTACGGAAAAAGGTTGAAGAAAATACCCTGCCCCTGGAAAAGTAGCCAAAGAAATTTTACATGAAAGTGGAGAATATATAAAACTATAATTAGCATGACCACAGAGACACCATGCAAGCGAACTCCTGCAGAGTTACGTTATGTTTTAGTCTTAAACCATGAGAGTATTCAGTACTTTGTCTAGCGTCACTCTAGCCTATTTTTAAACACATTTACACTTTGGATGAAAACAACCTCTGAGGGAAGTTGGTTCCAGATATTAACTATTTTATAGGAAAAGAAATTACCGCAGATATTGGTCCTAAATGTCTTTAGTTCCAGTTTAAACCCATTATTCTTGTCGGATTGGCATTAAGCGAGAATAAGTTTCTGTAATTTACCCCGTTTCTTCTTGAGAATCTTGAAGACTTGAAAAAGCTGACCGCGCAACCTCCTCGTCTCTAACGCTCTAATCTCCGTTGGTAGTTTTGCAGTCTCATTGAAGGGATCAATTTTGTAGCCCTTGCTTGTACCCTTTCTATATCCTTCCTGAGGAATGGAGACCAAAACTGTGCACAGTATTCCAGTTGAGGTCTGACTAGTGAATTATAAACAGACATTACAGTCTCCTTGTTCCGAAACTGGAACCGTCTTTTAATATAACCTAATATTTTTAAGGCCCTCTTTTCGACTTCTGAATAGAAAAGTGTAAGGCTCTCTCCCCACCATCCACTCCCTGCCTGCCTGCCTGCCAGATGGAGGTACGGAAAAAGGTTGAAGAAAAACCTTGACCCTAGAAAAGTAGCCAAGAAAATTTTACAGGAAAGTGGAGAATATACAAAATAGCTCTATAATTATAAGATAGCTCTAGAGAGACAAAGATACAGAAATAAAGAAAGAGGAAACATGATACGGAAATGTTTCACCAAATGTGATTTAACAGTTTACATCCTATGGTTTTGTTACATCTAAAATTACTATTTTACCCGTTCAACGTTTTATAAATATTTCTCAAAATAAATAATCGCAAAAATATCAGCTAATACTTAAAAGTAGAGTTTCTGCTCAAGTACTTCTTTTAAATAGTTAGATTTGTACAACTTCAATGAGTCATTTTTGGCCTCGATGGAGTATCGATGAAAGAAAGCGGAGCGAGGAAAAAAGACTTACAGAAGGTTGTGCGTTATAAATTCAGAAAATATTTGAATTTACGAAGGAAACTCAAAGTACAGGGTGATCCAAAAAGGTAATCTCCCACAAAAAATATTTATGTAACTATTTCTAGGAACCCCTTTGTGGGTCATCCTATATATATATACACACACATTTAAACTTCAAACACGCAGTATAATTAACGTAAAGAACGACACTTGTTACCTCATTTTTTCATTGGTTTCGTTCTCTCTCTCTCATCTTGCGCGGAATATTCTCCTATACAAGCGTCGTTCTTTACATTAACTATACTGCGTGTTCGCAGTTTAAATGTATATAATGTACGGCATGCGTGGAGGTGCCCCCTTGGGGCATTGGTTTCTGCGCGTATGTAGAAGAATTACGGCATTTAATTGAGTGAGGCGCATGGTGTAATGGTTATCATATCTGACCGGCAATCGGAAGATCCCGGGTTCGATTCCCGGGTGGTTACCTCATTTTTTCATTTGTTTCGCTCTCTCTCTCATCTTGCGCGGAATATTCTCCTATACAAGCGTCGTTCTTTACATATATATATAGTTATATTCCTTACGCATCTTGGTATACCTAAACGATGGGAAAGAATTCGTTACAACCAAAGGTACTGCTCGCTTATAGGAAAACCGTTCATCTACTGACGAGGCTGCGTCATGGACGCTGTCGTAACAACGCTTCTCATCGATCAGAGAAGTTAAGCGACATTGGGTCTCGGTAGTACTTGGATGGAGTACCGTCCTTTACGTCCAAGTGATATAGCGACTCGCGTGGTTCGGATCCGACGTAAAGCTGTCGGTCCCCTCCATCATATGACCTTAAATGTTGCGAATGAAAAAAAAAAAAAAAAATCTCTTCAAAACATCAAAACGAATCGTCTACTGACGAAACTAGTCACAACTTCGAATTTGTGACAATGATATTTTGGGACGATCAATTTGAGTACATTCAGAACTCGTTTCCAAAATTAGGTTATAAATCGATCGTTTTTCTCATTGTCTTTCGCTAAAACATATTCTAATGCATGGAAGAATATAAAGGAAAAAAAAAAAATGCTTTAAAGAACAATGAAATTGGGAACCATTTCATTTGGTTTTATTTGTTTTGACTTTTTGATGCAGTGTTCATGTAAGTGTACAAATTGTATTCATTTGATAATTTCTCGTTTGAAATTTATCTAAATTTCAGTAAATGGTTTGTAAATAAACTTAATTTTATTTACTTTGTAAATAAGCGGAATTTGAGACACAAAAGTATGAACAACTTTTATTTATTTGGACTTCATTAGTCCTCTCCTCGGTTTCCCCTTCTTCATACCTTTAGAGTATACATACATACATACATTATACATACATCCCATTATTTACAAAAAAAAACTTTTCCATTTTCTTTGGGGTGCCGGAACGAAACATTCGGCAGAGGTAACATTCATCTGAATTATGTAGTACACAAGGATACACAAGACCACTGGGAATAAGTACCACATCAACCTTGAGTTATCTAGTTTAAACATTCATAAAAAGGTGTTTTTTTTGGGGGGGGGGATATACTTTCGGTGCTACTGCTTATTCAGCTTCCTCCAATTTAATATCTTTCACTCCCTGATCTACACGTCTATATACACCATCAAAACCAACTGCATTCATATATGCTCTTTTTTCATCTACTTTTCCTATTAGCTCGTTGAAGTACCCGTTAAATCTCTCGCGTATTTGCTCATCTTGCAAAGTGCCACTCTTATTTCTCCTATTAAAAATAATTCTGTAGAATGACCTTTTCATTTATTTATATTTTAAGAATAAATTTTTATTCTCGTATATTGATCATTCATCTTCCTTCCCAAGTCTTTATACATTCACTTCTTTTTAACCATCACCCATTTAACACATTTTTTTAATACAATTCATTAAATCTCTTCATTATTGGCAGCCTTCATTTGTAATACTTCCCCAGACTTACTTTTCTTATATTACATTCTTCACTTCATCCTTCCACCCTGCAATCGGCCTCTCTCTTCACTCCATTTCATACACACCAATATACAGTACATCAGTAAGCATTCCTTTAGTCCTTTCACGTATTCTTTGCATTTATTTATTTATAGTTTTTCTATTGACTTGGTCTACTCCTCTTCTATGCTTTGCCACCACCTCATTCGAACTCAGCCTTTCAGCTTTTATTCTCTGTCCAGCATCATCATCTTTTATAACAAATACCAACGTTACGTTATACAGGCGTGTGTTCTGACAGTCTTCCGCTTAACTCGCGAAAAGCTATCGTTTATGTTACATTGATCCTTCAGCAAACCTTTACCCACTAACAAATCTACCACATTCCTCTCCTCTCTCTTTGTATATCATGTAAACTCGTGGACGTCCTTGTGGTGCAAATATTTATTGGAAACAGACCTCCTTCCACATACAGTATTTTCATTCTTTCTAATTACTCCAGGCTTATGGTCAACTCCCACTTTCCTATTTAAATCATCCATTACAATCACGCCATACGCATTCTCTATTTTCCCAACCGTATCATCAAGCATATTCCAGAGATCACCCCTTCCTTCTATGCATCCGCCATCACACGATAATACGCTATAATTCATTCTCTTGAGCTAAAACTTTGCATATAGACAAATGTCATTAACTTTCTCACATATTCATATCACTCATTTCATTCTTACCTATTCCTCCATACCTAATTTCAAACTTTTTACTCATTTCCATTCGGTCTGTTAGCGTCGCTTCGTATACATCAAGTAAAATAAAGCGGCCCCTCTGGAGCAATCTCGACTATTTCCACCTTCTTTGCATTCTTATTTATACCACTGACATTCTACACTGCCAGTGAGCCTACCAAAAACTCTTGATGGCAGCATCAGTGGGCGCGCTGTCCAAGACCGAAGCTACTTTCGTCGCTTGTGGAAGAGCATTATCCAGAGATAGGACACCGGCCCAATCTCAAACCCTATTAGGGAAGGTAAAGCGAAGGATATAATACCATACGCCTTTTATAACTAAGGTGAGAGGAGGCGGGGGTATTAATTTATTAGCCCTGTACGCCCCAAAGGATATAATATATACAGTACAGAAGAGTTCAGTTAAACTCATATTTTACTCATTATAACCTTCAGTTATTTTAGCTTACTCACCGTTTCAGTTCTAATATTTATAATGAAAACTTTTTACTCATTATACTGCAAATGATCACGTTTAATATTTCATCATTAAATCAAGAAGTTTCACACTATATTTGAAGATAAATTATTTCCTTTAAAAAGGTTTAATTAAGTGATTATTTCTTGCGTTACACGAGTATAAAAAAAAAAGTGTTTCTTGTAAATTAAATAGAATTTTAAAAAGGTTCGCAATAGAGTCTTATATAATTTTAAATGTGATTTTTTACATTATTAATTAAAAAAGCGACAAATATATATCGATAAGAATCGCATTTAGTTTTAAATGCGATTTTTTAATTAATAAATGTGATTTTCAATTATTAAAGCCATTTTGTTTAATACATTTATAAATGAATACAAATATATTTATGCAAAAATGTAAATATTACTTACCATTAATGCAAAAGTGTTCCATTGTCGACATTTAGTTTGTCTCTCAAATGGAAAATGTCCTTATCTAAAGAAAAGCCCTTAAACCTTCATTTGTTATACTGACGGTGAAAATTTTGTTATCAAAGATATTACCAAGACTTAGGTTTAACTGTAAAAGAAATATTACAAATTCATGTTTGCTTATTTGTCCGCTCAGTTTTTATTCTTACTTAAATGAAATATAAAAAGGTTGTTGTTATTTTCTAACTGTAATTAACGGTTGGGTTAGAACAAGGGTGTCCAACTTTTTTTTTCGTGAAGGACCATATTTCAATTAATGATCCACACCTAGGGCCAGTGTGCAAATTTTAGATAAAAAAAATTTAAATTAAATTTTATTGAAATAAAACATGACATTAGATAATGAATTATCAGTATTCGCCAGTCGGGCCGGATACAAATCTTTGGCGCGCCGGACTCTGGACAAGCCTCGGTTAGAATCTTGTCTGTGGCATTCTATACAAAAATATGTAGTTTTCAGAAAAGAGAAGTAGAATAGCTTACTCCGCTTTTAGTAATTTACAGGATGTGACCACATACGGTCTTCGAATGCTAGGGGTCTTGTATCCTTCCCTTCAGAGCAGTGCAGGATTAACTTCTCCGAGATCTAGGGGCTAAAGCAAGTTTGGGGGCCTTTCGTCCCTCAATTTAAAAAAAAAAAATTTTGGTATAAAATTTTTTATTCTGCCAGGAGCATTTAATGACGAAACCCTCAAGGACAATGAACAAACCTTCCAACATCCATCGGGGTTACGACTGCACAATATTTGGTACACTATTTTTTTGTTTTGGGGTTGTTTAACCTGCTTCGGAACATCAAGAATCATATGACGGAGCGGACCTACAAGCTCTACGTAGGATCCCAATAAAGGGTCACTATATAATCTGGAACTGGATGCAGGCATATTACATTAATTCTCAGTGGATTCTTCTAATGCCTGCAACGATATACACACACAACCTGGTAAATATTTCCTCTTCACTGATGTAAAATGATTTTTTATATTGCTACTTAATGAAGGACACTTTATTAAATTGGTCGAAGGTTGGTTTAACGATAAAATTATTGGTATCAATATATTTAAGAACTATTTTTTAAAAGTTTCATGACGTGAAAAATCTAACCAATACAAACATTGTTACCTACACCACCTCATATACTTGAGTCAACAGTAGTCTTCCATCTAACCAACCAGAACAATCATTCCTTAAATTCACCTAAATTAAGAAACACCGCCGTTGAACCTGAGTTGCAAGTACCGCCATTATGTTTACGAGAGAGATGTTTTGTTGATCCCCTTAACATACTTCAACCATGAAGGATTATTGTAATGGCCGTTAATTAACCAAGATTACCTCCGTTAATCCGATTCATGACAAAAGAGTTACGCGGAACACGCTCATCTTGTCTTGATATCCCTAATTCTCAGACTAGATTTTGACATTCTACTTTTGATTGCGGAAACCAAGCAAGAATGGGATTTCATTTTCTTTTGGTTAGAACCCGCAATGATTAGGTGTTCCCTCCGAGTCTCCTCCTAATCATAATCTTCGATCGATATCATCCTGCGTGTGTTGTTGGCCGAAATGGAGTTTATTTTGCATTTATTTTTTTAATTAACGGCACCGATTCCAGCATTGATCATTTTTCCAATAAAACTGGTGCGTTTTACGATATTTTCGGGAAAAGGGGAGAGAATTCGAACCTGAAAATACGCTATAATAAAAGACAAAAATAAAACTAATTAAAACGAGTAAAAAAACAAAAAAACTGAAATACGAATAAAACAAAAAGGGACAATCAGCGTTTTGGTAATAACAAAATTCGTTCTGGGAAATAACATATTCGTGAGATTACAGAATGGAAGGCTTCTCCAGCCGATAGTGGAAATTCCTTGACAAATGAAATCTCGCAAAGCTTCGAGTGTTACTAACAGGAAAGGAAGAAAAACGGGTGTGTAAAAATGAACTTCATTCTCGTCCGTTACAGAGATGTATGCGCCCGCATTTAAGCTTGCCCTCATTCGGGCACGAGAGTATTTATTATTTACAGTTCATTAATAAAAGACGAATTTTATGTGTTCAGTAATTGTGTGGGTGGTCCTTTTATACTAATTGGTATTTTTTGCAGTGTATTTTGCCATGTAAAATATTTATACATGCTGGAAGCTAATTTGTTTAGAAGTGACGGAGTCTAAGGATATTACACAGACGCCCACACACACACACATATATATATATATATATATATATATATATATATATACACATATATATATATATACACACACACACACACTGATTTTAAAGTATGAAATGAATGTAGAACGAGTTTTACAGTTGTTCAAGCGTACAGTTTAATGCGTTACGGATAAAGCTGATAAAAATATTCATAATTCCGGTAAAATTATCATTTTCAGGAATTGGCCCAATAAATAGTAAACTACGAATAAATAATTCAGACGCGCTTCATAAATACCTCATTTTAGACCCTTTACAGCATCGCGAATTAATCATTTTTTCCAGAATTGTAAACCAATAGAAATTTATTCAAAGCCTCTCTGAATTAAAATTCCTATTTGATCGCAAATTTATACCCAAAATAGTCCATTAAAGATGAATAATACCCTCTAAAGCCTTCCCAGCACGTAATTATGATCATTTATTCTGGAAAAGGGGTTCCATAAAGACAATGCTAATAGATGTATAAGTCATTTGGTTCCGCATTTCCAGAAAGGAAGAATAAAAATATTTCCGTGTTTGAGAATTAATTCTTACGTCCATGAATTGAGAATGTAATAGAAAATAATGGTCATAGCAGTGATTCGTTTGTCGAATTGACTGTTTTTATATACTTACTGTTATAGTTTAGCAATGAAATTTTATTGCAAAATTTACTCTGTATTCACATTTGAAAGTTCAATGAGAGTTTAATAATTCGGAAAAAGCTAATTAAAACATTCAATTTCGAAAAATCATTAACACTTCGTGGAAAAACACGATAACTTTTAGTTCATTATTTCTAAGTTTACGCGTAACGTATGGTTAAAAAGTTCTCTCTATAATCGCCACTCACGCAGTTCGGGCTAGATCCGTTTCACTATATAGCTTCGTCCAGTTTAATACGATAAGAGATTTTTAAATTATCTTCATTTTATTTACGATATAAAGTTAATAGAAACTTTATGCAAATAACGAACTCCATTTACGATCCGTTATGGCATTCGTAAAGCAGACTGTAAAGATATCAACTTCGCAAGTAGAGCGTAAACATTTTTATTCATTTAATAAAGGATTCTAGTCTCTTAAACAAACAAAAGAAAGGCGGCGAATCTCTATTCTTTCACTTATATTTTCTCTATTAAAAATTCGACGACGAATTTGTAGACGCTTCTCGACGCCCAAAATGGACCTTCTGAATCGACAAATTATTTTATATTCAAAATTCTTTTAAGAAAGAACAATAAAATTAGTCTCTGTTTGCTAATAATTAATCTCCCTTTTCTGCGATTTGTTACAGTAATTAATAAAAAATAATCCCTCACCCAAACAGTAAATCTGGGAACGTTTTTCGGATAAATAGGTCTAAAACGTTCTTTAAAAAGTTCTTCCACGAACAGAACAAAGCCCGTTCTCCGAATTCTGACTACATGAACTTCAACCAGTAACGTGGCGCCATACAAATTACACTGGCCAACAAAATGAAACTTTTTTTCTCATCACAAACATGATCACACTTTTCTTAATGCATTTCTCGCGCTGATTCCGAAACTGGTTTTATCTTTTTTCTAGCACGTATAGTTATATAGATACACTGGTTTTGATATTTTTTATTAAAAGCGCTGTGTGTGTGATTTCCTTTTGTAAATTTGGCCTGGATTGTCACGATACAGCATCCAACAATGGTCCGCCATCATGCTTTCATTCCAATATCCTTGGTAGCGCTTCTCCATCATCTGAATATCTTGATGGAAGCGCTCTCCTTGCTCGTCACTCACTGCACCAAGGTTTTCAGGAAAGAAATCTAAGTGGGAATGCAGGAAGTGAATTTTAACGACATTCGACACTCCATTTCTTTGAAGACATCAAGGAGGTTCTTGACTCCATCCTTATACGCAGGTGACTTGTTGCTTCCAAGAAAGTTTTCACATATCCATTTGAACGCCAGCCAAGCCTTCAATTCCAGCGGACTTAGGACTTTTTCAAATTCAGTGTCATTCAAAACCTCCCTTATTTGTGGCCCAACAAAAATTCCTTCCTCCAATTTTGCTGCAGTAACCTTCGGAAATTTCCTTGGAAGGTATTGGAACCCTTCAGAATTGACTTTACCCATTGCTTTAACAAAATTCTTCATTAAACCAAGTTTAATGTGAAGAGGTGGCAGATAGATCTTTTGGGGATCCGCTAAAGGGCAGACTGGACATTGCTTATCCCTGGGACATATGTAGGCCCTATACCTAAGTGGCCAGTCACTTTTGGTGTAATGTTCTATAGTGGCGCGACTGTCCCACAGGCAAAGGAAACAACAAAATTTTGTGAATCCTGACTGCATACCCATAAGCATTCCTATAACTTTTAGATCTCCACAAACATTCCATTGATGACTGTCATATTTGATTGCCTTAAGTAGTATATCCATATTGTCATATGTCTCTTTTAGATGGACGGAATGGGCAATGGGGATGGATGGCATTATATTACCATTATGCAAAAGAACTGCTTCAGGCTTTTCTCTGCGACGAATCAATAAAAAGGCACCACTCAGATGCCACATACGTCTGAGATATGGCTGTAAATAGTCCATTGATTGTCATGGCAATAAAAGAGAGGACTGTCTACTAAAAAGAATGCTGTTAATTCAAATTCCGCTTTCGGTAGTAACTAATACGAACATTGTTCTCAAGTAAATTGTTCTCCTTTAGTCTTGAGGCGAGAAGCTCTGATTTCTCTTTAGACAGCGATAAGTCTCTAACAAGATCATTCAACTGTCCTTGGGTTAACTTTTTAGGCTCAAATGTCTACCTTCAAAAGTGTACTCTGGTTCTGTAGATGGTCCGGAAACACCAGTTGCACCTTCATCACTTTCCATGTCATCTATGATAGAATCTAGCCTATCACTTGGGGGAATTGGAATGGGCAATGTTTCATCATGTTTTACTGGTCTACGTGCTGAATCCAAGTTTGGATATACAATCTGGTGTTTGTTCTTGGCAGAAAACCCCATTAAGTTCACACTACAAAAATAACAGTCTTCATGATGATCTCTCGGCTCCCTCCATATCATGGGTATGGCAAATGGCATTGAAGCTTTCTTTTTGTTAAGCCAATCACGTAATCCATTTGAACAGCCAGAACAGATTTGATGTGGCGCCCATGGTTTATCTTGGTCACCTAGATGGCAACCAAAGTATAGCTTGTATATTTTCTTAATGTCGGTTGTAATACTTCGTCGCTGTGTTTTAGTTGTCAACTGGCCGCATACGAAACAGAACTTGTCAGGTTCATTCTTACATTGTCGAGGCATGTTGACTGACCTGAGCAAACTATAAATTAAAAAAAAATGTACACCAACTTGACACAACAAGTTCTTGGACTGGAATGATCTTTTGACACACAAAGCACGGCGTTGTTGCCTGAATCACAATGCTGCTAGACGTAAAAGCTCACACCTGAAATACATAAGATGTATAATTAAGATAATTGAAATAAATAAGATGAATAAACTAAAAAAACACAATAAAATAAACACAATCAAATGTTGAAATATTAGTATTTTGCCTATTTAAAATGGTTAAATCTGTGTAGTTATATATATGCCTTCATCTTGAAAATTATACGTGCTAGAAAAAATCTGAATGCAGTTTTGGAATCAGCGTGGAAACTGCTATCCAGCCACCACAAACTTTACTCTGATGAAAAATCTTTGTTGACCAGTGTTATTAAACAATTTATTTTTCTTTCAACTATTCTAGCAGTAGTAGAAAACTAGATAGAAAAGTACAAGGCTCTCTCCCCATCCTCTGCTCCCTTCCTGCCAGAGGCAGGTACGGAAAAAGGTTGAAGAAAATACCCTGCCCCTGGAAAAGTAGCCAAAGAAATTTTACATGAAAGTGGAGAATATATAAAACTATAATTAGCATGACCACAGAGACACCATGCAAGCGAACTCCTGCAGAGTTACGTTATGTTTTAGTCTTAAACCATGAGAGTATTCAGTACTTTGTCTAGCGTCACTCTAGCCTATTTTTAAACACATTTACACTTTGGATGAAAACAACCTCTGAGGGAAGTTGGTTCCAGATATTAACTATTTTATAGGAAAAGAAATTACCGCAGATATTGGTCCTAAATGTCTTTAGTTCCAGTTTAAACCCATTATTTCTTGTCGGATTGGCATTAAGCGAGAATAAGTTTCTGTAATTTACCCCGTTTCTTCCATTGAGAATCTTGAAGACTTGAAAAGCTGAGGCCGCGCAACCTCCTCGTCTCTAACGCTCTAATCTCCGTTGGTAGTTTTGCAGTCTCATTGAAGGGATCAATTTTGTAGCCCTTGCTTGTACCCTTTCTATATCCTTCCTGAGGAATGGAGACCAAAACTGTGCACAGTATTCCAGTTGAGGTCTGACTAGTGAATTATAAACAGACATTACAGTCTCCTTGTTCCGAAACTGGAACCGTCTTTTAATATAACCTAATATTTTTAAGGC
The DNA here is from genome assembly GCA_023014485.1 of Bathynomus jamesi. Lineage (NCBI taxonomy): Eukaryota > Metazoa > Arthropoda > Malacostraca > Isopoda > Cirolanidae > Bathynomus > Bathynomus jamesi. Next base: position 111,660 of record JAJOZX010004044.1, read on the forward strand.
CCTCTTTTCGACTTCTGAATAGAAAAGTGTAAGGCTCTCTCCCCACCATCCACTCCCTGCCTGCCTGCCTGCCAGATGGAGGTACGGAAAAAGGTTGAAGAAAATACCTTGACCCTAGAAAAGTAGCCAAGAAAATTTTACAGGAAAGTGGAGAATATACAAAATAGCTCTATAATTATAAGATAGCTCTAGAGAGACAAAGATACAGAAATAAAGAAAGAGGAAACATGATACGGAAATGTTTCACCAAATGTGATTTAACAGTTTACATCCTATGGTTTTGTTACATCTAAAATTACTATTTTACCCGTTCAACGTTTTATAAATATTTCTCAAAAAATAATCGCAAAAATATCAGCTAATACTTAAAAGTAGAGTTTCTGCTCAAGTACTTCTTTTAAATAGTTAGATTTGTACAACTTCAATGAGTCATTTTTGGCCTCGATGGAGTATCGATGAAAGAAAGCGGAGCGAGGAAAAAAGACTTACAGAAGGTTGTGCGTTATAAATTCAGAAAATATTTGAATTTACGAAGGAAACTCAAAGTACAGGGTGATCCAAAAAGGTAATCTCCCACAAAAAAATTTATGTAACTATTTCTAGGAACCCCTTTGTGGGTCATCCTATATATATATACACACACACATTTAAACTTCAAACACGCAGTATAATTAACGTAAAGAACGACACTTGTTACCTCATTTTTTCATTGGTTTCGTTCTCTCTCTCTCATCTTGCGCGGAATATTCTCCTATACAAGCGTCGTTCTTTACATTAACTATACTGCGTGTTCGCAGTTTAAATGTATATAATGTACGGCATGCGTGGAGGTGCCCCCTTGGGGCATTGGTTTCTGCGCGTATGTAGAAGAATTACGGCATTTAATTGAGTGAGGCGCATGGTGTAATGGTTATCATATCTGACCGGCAATCGGAAGATCCCGGGTTCGATTCCGGGTGGTTACCTCATTTTTTCATTTGTTTCGCTCTCTCTCTCATCTTGCGCGGAATATTCTCCTATACAAGCGTCGTTCTTTACATATATATATAGTTATATTCCTTACGCATCTTGGTATACCTAAACGATGGGAAAGAATTCGTTACAACCAAAGGTACTGCTCGCTTATAGGAAAACCGTTCATCTACTGACGAGGCTGCGTCATGGACGCTGTCGTAACAACGCTTCTCATCGATCAGAGAAGTTAAGCGACATTGGGTCTCGGTAGTACTTGGATGGAGTACCGTCCTTTACGTCCAAGTGATATAGCGACTCGCGTGGTTCGGATCCGACGTAAAGCTGTCGGTCCCCTCCATCATATGACCTTAAATGTTGCGAATGAAAAAAAAAAAAAAAAATCTCTTCAAAACATCAAAACGAATCGTCTACTGACGAAACTAGTCACAACTTCGAATTTGTGACAATGATATTTTGGGACGATCAATTTGAGTACATTCAGAACTCGTTTCCAAAATTAGGTTATAAATCGATCGTTTTTCTCATTGTCTTTCGCTAAAACATATTCTAATGCATGGAAGAATATAAAGGAAAAAAAAAAAATGCTTTAAAGAACAATGAAATTGGGAACCATTTCATTTGGTTTTATTTGTTTTGACTTTTTGATGCAGTGTTCATGTAAGTGTACAAATTGTATTCATTTGATAATTTCTCGTTTGAAATTTATCTAAATTTCAGTAAATGGTTTGTAAATAAACTTAATTTTATTTACTTTGTAAATAAGCGGAATTTGAGACACAAAAGTATGAACAACTTTTATTTATTTGGACTTCATTAGTCCTCTCCTCGGTTTCCCCTTCTTCATACCTTTAGAGTATACATACATACATACATTATACATACATCCCATTATTTACAAAAAAAACTTTTCCATTTTCTTTGGGGTGCCGGAACGAAACATTCGGCAGAGGTAACATTCATCTGAATTATGTAGTACACAAGGATACACAAGACCACTGGGAATAAGTACCACATCAACCTTGAGTTATCTAGTTTAAACATTCATAAAAAGGTTTTTTTTGGGGGGGGGGATATACTTTCGGTGCTACTGCTTATTCAGCTTCCTCCAATTTAATATCTTTCACTCCCTGATCTACACGTCTATATACACCATCAAAACCAACTGCATTCATATATGCTCTTTTTTCATCTACTTTTCCTATTAGCTCGTTGAAGTACCCGTTAAATCTCTCGCGTATTTGCTCATCTTGCAAAGTGCCACTCTTATTTCTCCTATTAAAAATAATTCTGTAGAATGACCTTTTCATTATTTATATTTTAAGAATAAATTTTTATTCTCGTATATTGATCATTCATCTTCCTTCCCAAGTCTTTATACATTCACTCTTTTTAACCATCACCCATTTAACACATTTTTTTAATACAATTCATTAAATCTCTTCATTATTGGCAGCCTTCATTTGTAATACTTCCCCAGACTTACTTTTCTTATATTACATTCTTCACTTCATCCTTCCACCCTGCAATCGGCCTCTCTCTTCACTCCATTTCATACACACCAATATACAGTACATCAGTAAGCATTCCTTTAGTCCTTTCACGTATTCTTTGCATTTATTTATTTATAGTTTTTCTATTGACTTGGTCTACTCCTCTTCTATGCTTTGCCACCACCTCATTCGAACTCAGCCTTTCAGCTTTTATTCTCTGTCCAGCATCATCATCTTTTATAACAAATACCAACGTTACGTTATACAGGCGTGTGTTCTGACAGTCTTCCGCTTAACTCGCGAAAAGCTATCGTTTATGTTACATTGATCCTTCAGCAAACCTTTACCCACTAACAAATCTACCACATTCCTCTCCTCTCTCTTTGTATATCATGTAAACTCGTGGACGTCCTTGTGGTGCAAATATTTATTGGAAACAGACCTCCTTCCACATACAGTATTTTCATTCTTTCTAATTACTCCAGGCTTATGGTCAACTCCCACTTTCCTATTTAAATCATCCATTACAATCACGCCATACGCATTCTCTATTTTCCCAACCGTATCATCAAGCATATTCCAGAGATCACCCCTTCCTTCTATGCATCCGCCATCACACGATAATACGCTATAATTCATTCTCTTGAGCTAAAACTTTGCATATAGACAAATGTCATTAACTTTCTCACATATTCATATCACTCATTTCATTCTTCTTATTCCTCCATACCTAATTTCAAACTTTTTACTCATTTCCATTCGGTCTGTTAGCGTCGCTTCGTATACATCAAGTAAAATAAAGCGGCCCCTCTGGAGCAATCTCGACTATTTCCACCTTCTTTGCATTCTTATTTATACCACTGACATTCTACACTGCCAGTGAGCCTACCAAAAACTCTTGATGGCAGCATCAGTGGGCGCGCTGTCCAAGACCGAAGCTACTTTCGTCGCTTGTGGAAGAGCATTATCCAGAGATAGGACACCGGCCCAATCTCAAACCCTATTAGGGAAGGTAAAGCGAAGGATATAATACCATACGCCTTTTATAACTAAGGTGAGAGGAGGCGGGGGTATTAATTTATTAGCCCTGTACGCCCCAAAGGATATAATATATACAGTACAGAAGAGTTCAGTTAAACTCATATTTTACTCATTATAACCTTCCAGTTATTTTAGCTTACTCACCGTTTCAGTTCTAATATTTATAATGAAAACTTTTTACTCATTATACTGCAAATGATCACGTTTAATATTTCATCATTAAATCAAGAAGTTTCACCACTATATTTGAAGATAAATTATTTCCTTTAAAAAGGTTTAATTAAGTGATTATTTCTTGCGTTACACGAGTATAAAAAAAAAAGTGTTTCTTGTAAATTAAATAGAATTTTAAAAAGGTTCGCAATAGAGTCTTATATAATTTTAAATGTGATTTTTTACATTATTAATTAATCAAAAAGCGACAAATATATATCGATAAGAATCGCATTTAGTTTTAAATGCGATTTTTTAATTAATAAATGTGATTTTCAATTATTAAAGCCATTTTGTTTAATACATTTATAAATGAATACAAATATATTTATGCAAAAATGTAAATATTACTTACCATTAATGCAAAAGTGTTCCATTGTCGACATTTAGTTTGTCTCTCAAATGGAAAATGTCCTTATCTAAAGAAAAGCCCTTAAACCTTCATTTGTTATACTGACGGTGAAAATTTTGTTATCAAAGATATTACCAAGACTTAGTTTAACTGTAAAAGAAATATTACAAATTCATGTTTGCTTATTTGTCCGCTCAGTTTTTATTCTTACTTAAATGAAATATAAAAAGGTTGTTGTTATTTTCTAACTGTAATTAACGGTTGGGTTAGAACAAGGGTGTCCAACTTTTTTTTTTCGTGAAGGACCATATTTCAATTAATGATCCACACCTAGGGCCAGTGTGCAAATTTTAGATAAAAAAAAATTTAAATTAAATTTTATTGAAATAAAACATGACATTAGATAATGAATTATCAGTATTCGCCAGTCGGGCCGGATACAAATCTTTGGCGCGCCGGACTCTGGACAAGCCTCGGTTAGAATCTTGTCTGTGGCATTCTATACAAAAATATGTAGTTTTCAGAAAAGAGAAGTAGAATAGCTTACTCCGCTTTTAGTAATTTACAGGATGTGACCACATATACGGTCTTCGAATGCTAGGGGTCTTGTATCCTTCCCTTCAGAGCAGTGCAGGATTAACTTCTCCGAGATCTAGGGGCTAAAGCAAGTTTGGGGGCCTTTCGTCCCTCAATTTAAAAAAAAAAAATTTTGGTATAAAATTTTTTATTCTGCCAGGAGCATTTAATGACGAAACCCTCAAGGACAATGAACAAACCTTCCAACATCCATCGGGGTTACGACTGCACAATATTTGGTACACTATTTTTGTTTTGGGGTTGTTTAACCTGCTTCGGAACATCAAGAATCATATGACGGAGCGGACCTACAAGCTCTACGTAGGATCCCAATAAAGGGTCACTATATAATCTGGAACTGGATGCAGGCATATTACATTAATTCTCAGTGGATTCTTCTAATGCCTGCAACGATATACACACACAACCTGGTAAATATTTCCTCTTCACTGATGTAAAATGATTTTTTATATTGCTACTTAATGAAGGACACTTTATTAAATTGGTCGAAGGTTGGTTTAACGATAAAATTATTGGTATCAATATATTTAAGAACTATTTTTAAAAGTTTCATGACGTGAAAAATCTAACCAATACAAACATTGTTACCTACACCACCTCATATACTTGAGTCAACAGTAGTCTTCCATCTAACCAACCAGAACAATCATTCCTTAAATTCACCTAAATTAAGAAACACCGCCGTTGAACCTGAGTTGCAAGTACCGCCATTATGTTTACGAGAGAGATGTTTTGTTGATCCCCTTAACATACTTCAACCATGAAGGATTATTGTAATGGCCGTTAATTAACCAAGATTACCTCCGTTAATCCGATTCATGACAAAAGAGTTACGCGGAACACGCTCATCTTGTCTTGATATCCCTAATTCTCAGACTAGATTTTGACATTCTACTTTTGATTGCGGAAACCAAGCAAGAATGGGATTTCATTTTCTTTTGGTTAGAACCCGCAATGATTAGGTGTTCCCTCCGAGTCTCCTCCTAATCATAATCTTCGATCGATATCATCCTGCGTGTGTTGTTGGCCGAAATGGAGTTTATTTTGCATTTATTTTTTTAATTAACGGCACCGATTCCAGCATTGATCATTTTTCCATAAAACTGGTGCGTTTTACGATATTTTCGGGAAAAGGGGAGAGAATTCGAACCTGAAAATACGCTATAATAAAAGACAAAAATAAAACTAATTAAAACGAGTAAAAAACAAAAAAACTGAAATACGAATAAAACAAAAAGGGACAATCAGCGTTTTGGTAATAACAAAATTCGTTCTGGGAAATAACATATTCGTGAGATTACAGAATGGAAGGCTTCTCCAGCCGATAGTGGAAATTCCTTGACAAATGAAATCTCGCAAAGCTTCGAGTGTTACTAACAGAAAGGAAGGAAAACGGGTGTGTAAAAATGAACTTCATTCTCGTCCGTTACAGAGATGTATGCGCCCGCATTTAAGCTTGCCCTCATTCGGGCACGAGGTATTTATTATTTACAGTTCATTAATAAAAGACGAATTTTGTGTTCAGTAATTGTGTGGGTGGTCCTTTTATACTAATTGGTATTTTTTGCAGTGTATTTTGCCATGTAAAATATTTATACATGCTGGAAGCTAATTTGTTTAGAAGTGACGGAGTCTAAGGATATTACACAGACGCCCACACACCATATATATATATATATATATATATATATATATATATACACATATACATATATACACACACACACCACTGATTTTAAAGTATGAAATGAATGTAGAACGAGTTTTACAGTTGTTCAAGCGTACAGTTTAATGCGTTACGGATAAAGCTGATAAAAATATTCATAATTCCGGTAAAATTATCATTTTCAGGAATTGGCCCAATAAATAGTAAACTACGAATAAATAATTCAGACGCACTTCATAAATACCTCATTTTAGACCCTTTACAGCATCGCGAATTAATCATTTTTTCCAGAATTGTAAACCAATAGAAATTTATTCAAAGCCTCTCTGAATTAAAATTCCTATTTGATCGCAAATTTATACCCAAAATAGTCCATTAAAGATGAATAATACCCTCTAAAGCCTTCCCAGCACGTAATTATGATCATTTATTCTGGAAAAGGGGTTCCATAAAGACAATGCTAATAGATGTATAAGTCATTTGGTTCCGCATTTCCAGAAAGGAAGAATAAAAATATTTCCGTGTTTGAGAATTAATTCTTACGTCCATGAATTGACAATGTAATAGAAAATAATGGTCATAGCAGTGATTCGTTTGTCGAATTGACTGTTTTTATATACTTACTGTTATAGTTTAGCAATGAAATTTTATTGCAAATTTACTCTGTATTCACATTTGAAAGTTCAATGAGAGTTTAATAATTCGGAAAAAAGCTAATTAAAACATTCAATTTCGAAAAATCATTAACACTTCGGTGGAAAAACACGATAACTTTTAGTTCATTATTTCTAAGTTTACACGTAACGTATGGTTAAAAAGTTCTCTCTATAATCGCCACTCGCTCAGTTCGGGCTAGATCCGTTTCACTATATAGCTTCGTCCAGTTTAATACGATAAGAGATTTTTAAATTATCTTCATTTTATTTACGATATAAAGTTAATAGAAACTTTATGCAAATAACGAACTCCATTTACGATCCGTTATGGCATTCGTAAAGCAGACTGTAAAGATATCAACTTCGCAAGTAGAGCGTAAACATTTTTATTCATTTAATAAAGGATTCTAGTCTCTTAAACAAACAAAAGAAAGGCGGCGAATCTCTATTCTTTCACTTATATTTTCTCTATTAAAAATTCGACGACGAATTTGTAGACGCTTCTCGACGCCCAAAATGGACATTCTGAATCGACAAATTATTTTATATTCAAAATTCTTTTAAGAAAGAAACAATAAAAATTAGTCTCTGTTTGCTAATAATTAATCTCCCTTTTCTGCGATTTGTTACAGTAATTAATAAAAAATAATCCCTCACCCAAAAAGCAGTAAATCTGGGAACGTTTTTCGGATAAATAGGTCTAAAACGTTCTTTAAAAAGTTCTTCCACGAACAGAACAAAAAGAACAAAGCCCGTTCTCCGAATTCTGACTACATGAACTTCAATCAGTAACGTGGCGCCATACTAATTATTAATGGCGATATTCGAGAAGCTCATAAGCGCCACCTTCCCCGAATTTAACGTTTGTAAATGTTTTGCTTCAATTCGCGTCGACCTATAATCCCCCCCACCCCAAAAATATTACAAATCACTATTTTCTTTTGCGTCGTAACAATCCTGAGACTAAGGCCACAATAAGAAATGGATTTATTAATAGCATATTTTAGGTCTACTCCAAGATCTTTATCAGGAAGGAAATGACTAGTAGTAATGCCAATTATAAGTCAAAGGGGTGCCGGAAGTGAGGAAAGAGGATTAGGTAAAGGGAGAGCTAAAAGGATTAAGGAACACCGAAGATGCTACATTATACAAAATGAAATAATGTAGCATTTTTTATACATTTCTTCATCTTCCTTAATCCCCTTTTTATCACTCTTCCTAATTTGTTCACTTCCCGTTTTACCGTTCCTTATAAACTGATAGTCTTTCTCCATTCCTTTACATTTGCAACTGATGAAGACCTCAAAATACGCCGAAAGCGCCGATTTTAAACAATATCTAATTCAATTCTCATACTGTAATTGAAAATATTAATTACACCTTGGTTTTGCTTCTGCCCTAATTGTTCATTCTGTCGAAGGTCAAGCTTGTCACTCCACCTTAGACCTACAGTTTAATGTGGAATCCGAACCACGCCCCACCACTAAGCCAGCATCTTAACCACTAGGCTAACCAGGGCACCCATTTAATCTACCAACCAATTTTTTTTATTGTATGGAAGGAAGAACAGCTGGATTTTGTTGCGCGTCGCCTGCCGTCACCGGGTCTGGATCACGGCGCCAATGGAATCGTAGACAGCAAAGCTAACAACTACACCAGCAAGGCGCATCAATATAACGTAATAAAATTATTTCAAAAGTTCGTAAACGTTCCTTCTGTTATAAATTACTCGGTTTTCCTTCTGTAAAACTTGGGTCTTACAAAGTTCTGGAATGACACGATCGATATACAATATAATACTTATACAGGGTGTTGAAAAGGAAACTCAACCCAAAATAGAAAAGAAAAGGGTAGGTTACAATGATATATGCATTATCCAATGGGTTGCGTTTCTTTTTGAACACCCTGTATTATATAATTCAATATAATACTTATACATTTCATATAATACGAAATAAGTTTAAAAAATCGGCATTAATTAAAATATTAATAAAAAGGAATAAATTTGTATATAATGCGCCTCGGTGGTGTAGTGGTTAGCGTCGCTGACCACGAGTCCATCGGCCCCGGGTTCGACCCGACGGCAGCCGGCGCGCAGCAAAACCCAGCTGTTCATCCTTCCACACAATAAAGTGGTTGGTAGATAAATGGGTACCACTAGGTGGCCTAGTGGTTAAGACGCTGTGCTGCTGATGGGGCGTGGTTCCGATTCCACGTTAACTGTAGGTCTAAGGTGGAGTGGAAAGCTTGACCTTCGTCAGAATGAACAATTCGGGCGGAAGCTAACCAAACAAAAGGTATAATTTCAAGCAAAATATATTTTGTGAAATTTAGCATATATTTCATTAGAAAATATATTCATTATTACGTCCGTTCATATATTCATATTAAAGTATATTAATTAATTAAATTTTCTTGAAAGTTCTTAATTTTAATCAGTTTTCAGAAACAATATTCTTTGAATTCACTTCGCGAGTGGTTAGTCAATTATGATCATAAATATACAGTTTTAAGTAGTAGACATTTCTTATTGGAATAAACTCGTTTCTTACCTTCTATTTTTTTTAATATTTATTATTTACACGTCAAAGAAATGGAGACTAAAAATAAGTACCGGTAAACGGCTGCTTGCTTGCTTGCTTTAAAATAATACTATCAGTAAATTCATCTTTCCTCCTGTCTATGACTTCCCATCTTTCAAACGCAGTGTGTCCAGGCATCTCGAAAACCCTGGCTATTGGCCCCTCCTTCCCGCATAAAAGAATGTTATCGATTCTACTAATTAGTGCGGATATACAACGACACGTACAGAAAGTAATTGCTTGGTTGGTCATTCTCATTTACTCGTTTCAGGAAGTCACGGGGGAGGAAGGATGGTTTCGACACCAGCCGGAAAAAATAAGAAAACATTTCGAGATCATGAGTAAGTAATAGAAATTACGAGCAGCGAGCTCTTTACTGCTCTCCCTTTCCTCTGCTTATCGGAGATTACTCGCAAGAGTTAATGCAAAGAATATTTTTCTTGCAGTCTGATCTAACGTACAAGATTTTGTCGTAAGGGACGACAATTTTCCTTAAATGTTACACGAAATGTTAAACGAAACACCTTCGTCACACCTCCAATTATTTTCCCCCTAATAAATAAATTTTTCATCATCGTTACTGGATGAATATGCAATCATCTTGGATCAGATTTTCATCCAATAAAAAGCATAGGTACTTCAGAATTCGCAATCACTTCAGTGAAGTAGATAATCACGACACAAGTATTTAGAAAATTACGACACGTGAATTAAGACTCGGAACGTGACGAGAGTCATTTGACAGGTAATTTTTCAATCATGATTTAATCATTTCTGAAGAGCGATTATTTAAATTAATCAATGCAAGAGTTCATTCAAACGAACAAAATTCGTTGTCTTTTTTCACAAAGAAAATATTACAATAAGAACTATGGACGAGACGTTCACAAAATAAGTACGTTTAATTGATTAATTTATAAAAGGGAAAAAACATAATAAAGTTATTCTTAAAAGAATAAAACAAAGAATAATCAACGTGAACGTAACCTAAAAAAATAATGGAATTTGAAGAGAAACTAGCTTCGGTTTTAAAATGGAGTTTGTGTGGTTATCAACGGTTACATCTTATAAATGTAAATGTTTCGGATGTAATTGAGGGATCAAACTTTGTTTTCTGTTAAGTCATTAAATAGTGAGGTACCCGCTAATCTAGCCTAACCTAACCTACAGTAAAATGGTCTCTAAATTTATTATAATTTTTTAAATTACATTCATACGTCTGTGAATTATCACATTTGATCTCGCTTAAGCCAAGTTGCCAACACACACACAGACACACACTTCCCAATTCCGCTCCCCGGCTATCACAGTCGATATAGGATGCGCAACGTATATCTCAAACTCGCTCAGGAAACTCTCAAATGTAATCCCCCTCGTTAAAATCAAACGTTAAAAGAGGGTAGGCAATATTCCTTTGATTGAAACGTTCCACAAACTCGGTCCGTTTCGGAGCATTAACTTTCTCCAGATTTATTAGATGTTCTATTAAAATGGATAGGTTCACTGCTGACGTACAGGCCATGGATGTCTACCGTACACTTTCTTCAGAGTCCCAGATTGACCGCTGCCGAACCGACTACCTAGGTAGGTTCTCCGTAGGGGCGGAACCCTAATCAAGTGGCCCTTAATTATGATAAAGATCTTAAATTTTGTATTTGAATTAAGTTATTGAGTAAAGTGACTTAACACCCGAATCTCTTTCTCCACCTCCTCAATGCTCGCTCGATCAACCGACATATCCGCCAGCATTACTTTTTAAATGAATAACCTCTATTAATAAAATAAAACCTTGGTTTTACAATTTAAAATAAATAATTGTGAAGCTGGACTATTTATTTTATTTTATTTGGCCCTTAAGCTTTAGGCTTTACTGGCCTCCTGCTACACCCTCATCAGTTGTACCTTGCTGTTCAAGGTCAGTAGCTTAGGACTATCATCATCAATTTCTACCGCCACTCTGTTCAGAAAACAATACTTCCTTCACCTTTGCTTCCTCATCCAGTTCAACAAACTACGTCCCCCAAGAAACGTCCCCCCATACCAACTACTTAAGACACGCTACGTTAAAGACTAAAAACACGCTCGTCTTTCAAGACTACAAACGCAATCCTTTAGTGGATGGCAAATATCTTCCCGTAATACAGTTATTTGCTGGAAAATAACGAGCGCCACCCTTACGAGTCCGTGCTGTATAGCAGCGGTCGGCAGTACAACCTTTTTTGAGGGATGGGACCCCTATAATTTAGTTGATAACATTTTGACCTCCCTACTCCGTACACCCTAATGAGCGAAAACTGAAATTTCATATATGTATATATAGATTATATATGTATGCTATCTTCATTTGTTTAACTTTTACAGTTAAGCGTACGGAGTATAACTCCTACTTCTTTTTGTCACCGACACATTTTTCACTACAAGAGGAATGACGTGTACTCCATTTTCCTGCGGACCCCCTGGAAAGCACACGAGGTACAACGTACAAGCAGGGTGGAAGCGCCTGTAGGATGCTATTTTGGTTCACCCGCACTCCTACTCTAAGCCCAAGAACCTCCTAACGACAGCTAACACCAAGAACGAGAAAATCCAGGAGAAGGAAATAAAATGAAATACAGAAAAACAAATAAGACACTCGCAAGCGCAATGGAACTAAATATATTATATTCCCTTTTATTACCAATTTTATACATCAAACAAACGATAAATGAACACTCAGTACGAAGAACCAGTCGGTTAGAAATTATGTGGCATATATATTAGTTAATTTACACCTCAGTTCCCACAATTATATAGGCGCTCTAATATCCTAACCTAAAATCATGATAGTTCACCACTAGGGTATTGAACGTAAAAAGTTTATGAAACTCGAACCGTGAGCTTAGAAAATAGGCTTAACCTTTTCAGTACCAGTGAGAGCGTAATGTTCCACTGGGAATAATATACAGGGTGTCGCATAAATCCGATTACCCCTGAACCTTTTCCTACTAGAATAGTAGGAGAGTAAAGGGATTTATGGGACACCCTGTATATAGAGTAAAATGCCACTTTTTTTATAAATGCTTCATGTCTATACAGGTTTAGTTCAGTTGTCGGAAAAAGAACCCAAAATTTGTGTAAGGCAAGTCACTAAAATATTTGGTTTTGAATGAGGTCTAGGTGGTGGTGGTGGTGGTTAACGTAGCTGACTACGAATCCACCACCCCGCGTTTGATTCCTAACGAAAGCAGTCGGCGCGCAGCCTGGCCAAGCTGTTCATCCTTTCAGAAAATATAGGTTAGTAGATAAATGGATACCCTGGGTGGTTTAGTGGCTAGGACGTTGGCTTGCGTATCGGGAGGTCGTGAGAGCGAGTCCGGGCAAGGACTCGCAAGAAATGAAGGTCATATTTGAATAAAACAAAAATACACCAAAAAAACCTATTCTCGTATCAAAATCGACCCGCAGGGGTAAAACGAATAATTACCAAGGACTTTGTAATTTCTGACCGCTCGTGGTGGTGGTTCGTATTCCACGTTAAGCTAAGAGTCCAAGGTGGCGCAACAAGCTTGACATTCGTCAAAATGAACAATTCGGGCAGAAGCAAAACCAAAATTACCAATAAATCTCGTACTTTTTAGTTTAAAGTATTGGCGAACAAAGAGGTTAATACAAGGCTCTAAACAAGGATTCAAATTCGAATTTCCAAAAGTCGAAAAGGCTCAAAACGAGAAGCTGATAAAAAGTGTACATTAAACTTAAATTAATTACCAACGTCTCTAAATTACTTTCCCCTTTTAACAAATCTTAAACTATTTTTCTTCAAATTTTTTAAACCAACGTACCTGTTGATTACGGCTGCGATAACCTGGATTTACGACCGATAAGACGACCTTCCAGTCGGCAATTCAACCTATAAAAAAATATAAATCCTGTGAAAGCCTATTTTAAATTGAAACTACTTTTTTAATATATTTTTTCTAAAGTTAATTTTTTAAAATCTATTTCAAAATTACAAAAAGTAGCAAAGCAAAATATTTACCTGAAAATGAAAGAAATGACAAAAAATATCAAATCGTATTTGCTAACTTACACAAAACAGCGAAGTCACTATAATCCTCTTGAAAGAGTAACACAAATAAACTCTCAAAAACAAAGCGCTTTTGAGATACTTTGAACGCGAGAATAAATTTTAGTTCACAAAAGATATTCCGAGTTTCATATATTTAACACGAACAATAACTCCTAACTATTGTATTAACACACACACATCTTAAGCAAAAGGTGATCAACAATTAGTTACTAAAATGGCGCTTCATCCCAAAATTTTACGTCATAGCCAACAGTAGCTGGTTCGTGAAAACACATTTCTCATTGATCCCATCACCTTCACCTTCCTCCGACTTCTCAATGCTCCTCTACCTCATGCCTCTACAGTTTATATATATATGGCTTTTTTTTTACGGAAAGTTCCGGAACGGCGTTCCGGTACCTTTTATTCTCAACATACAAAATAAAATTTGTAGTTTTTATTTAAATTCAGTTTTTATTTTTCATTTTATTGTTTTTCTTACATGACAAAATTTTAGGTTTACAAACGAGGCTTTTTTGGGGATTGGGATGGTCACGGGGTGGGTGAAATGGAACTAACAAATGGCGAAGGTTGTAGGAAATTTAGAGCAAAATTGTGAAACTCTTTCCAGAAAAAAAAAAAATATCATATATATATATATATATATGTAAAGAACGACGCTTGTGTAGAAGAACGTTCCGCACAAGATGAGGAGGGAGAACGAACAAATGAAAAATGAGGTAACCACCCGGGAATCGAAAGGGATCTTCCGATTGCCGGTCAGATATGCTATCCACTACAGCATGGGCCTCGATTAATCATTTCTCATTTGTTCGTTCTCCCTCCTCCATCTTGTGCGGAACGTTCTTCTACACAAGCGTCGTTCTTTACATTAATTATACTGTGTGTTGTTTGCAGTTTATATATATATATATATATATATATATACAATAATATGATAATAATAATGAAGTTTCTTGGCGCATTTTCTCCGTTTCAAAAGCGAGTGTTCGGGAGAGAATCACATGATTTACGAGACGATTGCGGTTGTTTTGCAAATCAAAGCAAATCGAAGCTTTACACGAAAAATGAAACTAATCTTCTTAAGAGTTACGTATGCGAAAACTGAATTATGCATTTGCAATAAACTTCTTGTATTTCTCTAATAAATCTTTTCTCCTACCTAAACACGCCGGTGTGTGTGTGTGTGTGTGTGTGTGTGTGTGTGTGTGTATAATCATCCATGCATTCATAGTTTAAGTGGAAGTATGAAGAGTTAAACAGCTTTTAACGTAGAGCACCATTCCCTTCCCCCATACGCCCATTCCAAGGTACGAGCAGCTCGCAGTAGCATTGCCAAGCAAATCTGGGGGTGTCAAAGTATTGACGAGGCTTTCGTACGTGGTTCATCACCATTGAAAGCAACGTTGCTCTGGGTTAGTATAGTTAAAAGAAAATTCATATCCGTTTTCAATTGATTGCAATTTTCGTTAGTTTGTATTGCAAACACTCTCGGTTATTATCAGTCCTGGTGCATGATTTTTCAGGAGCAAGATGTACCGCAAGTTTGTGTTTCCTCCCCAAGGAGGCAGCACAAATTTACCTGTATTAATCACAGTTACACTCGTACTACGTTAGGCTTGCTCTACACAAACTGGTCCAAAAACCACGAGTATCCGCAATCGCAAACCGTCTGTATACAGGTCTGTATTTAGTTTAAAATAATATTTTATATACAGTTTTTTATATATGCGCCTCGGTGGTGTAGTGGTTAGCGTCGCTGACTACGAATCCATCGGCCCCGGGATCGAGACCCGGTGACGGCAGCCGGCGCGCAGCAAAACCCAGCTGTTCATCCTTCCACACAATAAAGTGGTTGGTAGATAAATGGGTACCACTAGGTGGCCTAGTGGTTAAGACGCTGGGCTGCTGATGGGGCGTGGTTCGGATTCCACGTTAAACTGTATGTCTAAGGTGGAGTGAAAAGCTTGACCTTCGTCAGAATGAACAATTCGGGCGGAAGCTAACCAAAGGTTACCAAAGATATATACAGTATATATGTATGATGAATAAAACCACGAAGGAAAGAAAACACAGAATGGTGCTCAAGCGCTTTAGTCTAATGACATCCTCAGGAACACTGAGGATATGTATATATATACAGTATATATATGTATGTATATATATATATATATATATACATATGTGTGTGTGTGTGTGTGTGTGTATATATATATATATATATATGCAGACTCAAAACAGAAAAAAAAATTGTATTATAAACTTAAGCTGAATAGAATATTAAAGAAGACTACATCTTACGGTAGAATAACATCCTAAAAAAAACCAAACCCAGGAATAAAATTCGGAAAAACCTTTAATATCTTACCTTTTCCCTCTTTTGTAGTTACGATTTCAATATTTCTCCAGTATACCTTCTTTATTATCCGGTTTAGTTTTTCCATTCCTTATTCCTTCTGCAAGTATCATTAAGTTTTTCCCAACATTCTTTTTGTTATTACTGTTACTATTACAAGTATTATTATTATTATTTTTATTATCATTAACTCCATTATCATTATTATTATTAATATTATTATTATTAATAGAGTTATTATTATTTTTTATTATTAATTCTAGGCAGAATAGCCTTTGTTGTTCTCACTGTAGTTGGTTTTCACCTGTTTGATTTTGATTTTCTTTCGACTGTTTTAAGTTTGGCTATTGTCTATTTGCGAAACCTCATCGTCTCATTATCTATCTACCAACTACACTTCGTGATTTTCCACGCTCGTATTTCCCTTCACGCTCGTACTTCCGTATTTCATTATATAACTTTGATGATGTCCGAAACTGTATGTTATATTTGAAGCGTATAGAATAGAAAGGGCGTACGCCCGAAAATCAAGTTTTGAGATAAACGCATTTATTAAAGTTAGCGAACGTTATTACTCGTTAACGACTGAACCGAGTTTAATGGTTTTGGTTTCAAGCCCGTGTTTGGGGGGCGTCACACCCACGGAATACAGCGTGCTGATTGGTTACTGCGCGAAAACGGGATATCGGGAAACCGGGGTATACGCCCGTGCTATTCTAATGGCCTTATATGTAGTCTTATACCCTTGTTCGCCTATCTATTCTTAATTGCCCCCTGATTTCGTATTCCTTAATTATGTTTACTGTCTGAAATTATTTTCTTTTGTAGTATACCGACTAAAGACTTCTATATCTTAAACGTTTGTATTGTCGTAAAATATCAGTTTATTTTTATGTTTATATTTGTATATGGTTCCCATATTTATTTTCAATATATATCTTTATATACTCTCTCTGTACACACACACACACACACACACACACACACACACACACACACACATATATATGTATATATTAGTGGTGGACTGGATGTCAGTTTTTCAACATCTGCGGATGCGGATTTTTAATTTCAATATCCGCGGATGCGGATGCGGATATTTAGTTAATCTATCAATATAATATAGAATTATGAATATATGACAATTTTTCAAATTTCGTGATATTACTATTATGGCAGGCAATGCATAAGAATTAAAATTAATATTAATGTTTTCATTATGATAAAAATAATAACTTTCTCAAGAGTTTCAAACACAGAAAATTCAATGAAACAAGTTTCATTCAATTTTCTGTGTTACCACGTATTTATATTTTGAGGTTTATATATTGTTTGTTCATTAATAATTAATACTTTACATGAAATGTGCATGACTGGGCCTTATAAGCTACTTTATAAGCTAATTTAATTGTAAATTGCATAATTTATTAGAGGTAATATCCGCATAACATCCGCAGTCAGATGTGCAGATGCTGATGTTAAAAATGATGCGGATGCGGATATCCGGTCCACCACTAATATATATATATATACTCGCATAACCTTCGTTTTGCTTCTGCCCGAATTGTTCATTCTGACGAAGATCAAGTTTGTCACTCCACCTTAGATCTACAGTTTAACGTGGAATCCGAACCACACCCTACCAGCAGCCCAGCGTCTTAACTCAGGGCACCCATTTATCTACCAACCAATTTTCTTTTATTTTGTGGAAGGATGCATCCATACATACACATACATCCATACATACACACATATACACACATATATGCAACACACATACATTCGTACATGCATGACTTACATATCCAAATTATTAATGAATTCGGTTGTTTTTATGTATTTCAATTGGTTTAATGTACAGTATTTGACATTTTCTGTATTAGCTTCTTCTTTAATTTGTAAATGAGTTTATCGGATCGTGTATGGCATAGATTAGAATATTCATTATGCATTTTACTCTTTCTTTAAAATCTTCACATTTACGGCATATCCTTACATATCCGACAACGTGTAAGAAAAAAAACTTGCTACGTTAAACTGTTTGTAATTAAGCTATCCTTAAAATAGAACGTTGTTATGACATTAAATTGGTAATTGTCCGTTTTAGTATAAACATTTCTCGTAACTAGTTTGCATTTGGAATTCGTATACTCAAGTCTAGAAAATTTTCTTTGCAAATTCTTTAAAGTTAAGTATATTTGTCGTACGGATATCGTCCATATATCGTCCATTCCTGTTTATATATATATAATATATATATATATATATATATTATATATATTATTTAATATTTAAATTTTTTACGCATATCATTCATCTTGCTTTATATTTTATTCTCGTTAACGCCAGACGATTTCATTTACTCTTAGAATAGACTCGTATGTATCAAAGGGGTAAGCCTCTAATATACTATAATCGGAATACTCAGATTTTCTTGTCCTTTACGGTGAAATAATGAAATGGAAAGGGGAAATAGTGGCGAGCCCGCTGTTCAGAATTTCTTTGATCGACTTTGACTGTTAAATGTTGTTTTCTTATTTTTCCCAAATAGTTGGCGTACAGCGACGGCATCCATCTCAATGACTTTCGTAATCTTTGAACTTTGAACGAAATATTCAGCTAGCCGACAACCTACATTCGCAGCAAAGTTAACAATTTCGTTAAGTTGAGAAGAAGTTAGACCAAATAATTTCTCCGTTGTTTAACAATTCCAAATTTCAAAGGGAACCGAACCTAACTCTCAAAATTAAATACCAAAACCTTTCATGGGTCAAGGAAATGAGAATGGGCAGCATTAAGACATTGAAATCATTGTTTCGCCAATAATTGTCTTTTTAACTGACAGTAAATTTTATTCTGACAGAAATTATATGAATTTACCCATTTTTTGCAACCAACTAACTCTAAAAGAAGAAAGCCAATCCTCTGTATTTTAAAATCTAATATCTTGACATAATTTATCATACCTAAAAGGATGTGGCCTACATATTTCGCTAAAATTAAATGAAAATGCATTTCGGAAATGCTTGAAAGGTTTTTCAGTCTTTGACGTAAGTAAATAATAGGCTTTAATAATAATAATAATTATATTATAATTATAATTTAACTCGGGCACACTAAAATTCTTCTTATGATTTACTTGTAAAATCAAAAAGTTTTTTATTTATATTTACAAAACATCGCTAAAATGTATTATCGTAAATGTATAACATTGGTTAACCTTGGTTTTACTTCCGCCCGAATTGTTCATTCTGATGAGGGTCAAGCTTGTTTCTTCATCTTAGACCTATAGTTCAATGGAATTCGAACCACGACCCCCATCACGGGTGGTCAGAAATTATAGTCCTTGCCCGGACTCGATCTCACGACCTCCCGATCAGCAGCCCAGCGTCTTAACTACTAGGCTACCCAGGGTACCCATTTATCTACCAACCAGTTTTTATTGTGTGGAAAATGAACAGCTGGGTTAGCTGAGTGGTCCAATGGATTCGTAGTCAGCAATGCTAACCACTACACTACCGAGGCGTATAGGTAAATAAATATATTAAAATTTCATTCAAATTATTTCTAGAAAATTTCGTAGTCATTATTCATTTTTATTCATCTTATTTACCGAGACCAGAATTTTCACAGCGACAGAAATTTTGTGTCATATAATAGATAGTTGGGTTGAAGCATGAATTTTATGTCAGGTCTAACTGACATATATTTAGGGTTATCAGACATCCAAGATTGTCCTAGACTGTCCAGGAACGATGATGTTAGTCCAGTGACATATCCTGAACCTTATAATGTGTCCTTACCCAATTCGTTCAAGTGGCAATCACGCAATAAGCTTTGTGCCCACTGAGTAACTGGTATACCAACCAAAATCGTAAACAGTCGGTTCGATTGTTGCCTGTTTACGTGTGTGATGATGCACACACCGCGATTAAGCATGATATTAACGTACGAATAACTGAGGCGTTGTCTTTTAGTGCGTTTATGCCTTTTAATATACAGGGTGTAACAAAAGTCCGTTCTCATAGGGAAATAAGATATAACAGAATTGAATTAGAAAAACGAGTAGAAGTGTGTCAAAGAGGAGTAGAAATGTGTGAACGGCTACATGGAATGCAATTTGAGCATGTACCGGATTAATTGGTAAGTTGATTGCATTGTTTGTAATATATAGTTAAAACTATTTTCTCGTTCAATTTTGTTATATCTTATTTCCCTATGAGAATGGACTTTTGTTACACCCTGTATAACAAAACATGGGTAATGAAGATATGTAATTACTTTATACTATGGTAATTGATAATTACTAATTAAATGACATTGTGCTTAAATGAAAATCAAACTGGTACATTCCCTCAAACCATGACCAAATTGTGCTTTATGGAACATCTATTAAACGACTACTCTGTCAAAGGACATGACACAGGAAAATAGAAGGGGTAGTGAAGAGCTACCCTTGTGTAGGGTTACCATATTTGAACTTTCAAAAAAGAGGACACTTCGGAGAGGGGGGGGGTGTATCTGTATCAGTATCTACCAACTCACGTTGTATTAATGTGTTATATATACTGTGTACTACATGTCGTCTATACTGAGTATTTATAAATAAGAACAAGTGTTATGGCCTCAAAAATCAATGTTATAAATATTCAAATTCCCGGACATGTCCGGGAAAAACCGGACGTATGGTAACCCTACCCTTGTGACCTTTTGCTAATTAAGCAGTGTGTCAAGGGGTTTCCCATACACAATCTTGCACAACATACTTTTTTCTGCCACATAAATGTTTGGGACTATTACTGTACTCTACAACTTGTTCAACTGTGTTTGCTGTGACAGTGGGTTTATGTCAAACTAAGCATCACAAGCCTACTATTAGGAGTCACTATTAGGCTAGTCTCTTGGAACATAGTTTATATATGTATATATATATATATATATATATAGAGAGAGAGAGAGAGAGAGAGAGAGAGAGAGAGAGAGAGAGAGTTTCCAGATCTTTCTTGTTGAAATGCCTGCCAATAAATGTAACGCTTTACTAATCTAGCAAAAATCGTATGTTACGACACGGCCATAACGTTGCTCGAAGTATCTATTTAATTTCACTTTCATTATCAGGGGGTGGGCTGGAGTGCCGTAAGAAACTTGGGGACCGTTTAGGGTGCCACGGCTAGAAAAAAGGTTGAGAAAAACTGGGCTGCACTTTAAAGTTTAAACAAAAGTAGTAAAAGACCCCATAGATTTTTTTTTGAAAATGTATGCCAAGATTTTACTCTATTTGTATCATCAAGGAAACATCTAACAGTTTCCTTTTGGTAAATGAAGGCTAGTTATAATTTGGCTAGGTAAAGTTAGGTTAGATTAGATTATGCCAAATTAGGGTACTCAAGGTGACGTTAGGTGAAATTAAATTGTCAAATTTTTTTCAAGATTTTTTTCTTTTTACTATTTTTTGATATAAAGACTAAAACGTTGATGAGAATAGAATTTAAAAGTCATACCTTTGCTGCCTTATTCCGACATTATACTCTAAACACTTTAGTGACATTACCAAACGCACGAGAAGTGGCGTCACTCATGGGCGCAGCTTGGCCAAATTCAACTTCCAGGAGGGGCTATAGACCTAATCTTGCGATTAAGTTTCAAACTCACAACTCACAACTCACATATACGCATTTAGCGTCCGAATGCGTACACAGATCTTACCGATAATATTTTTAGCCAAATTTTTATGACACGCATTTCCCTCCATCGAAAAGACAAACTCGTCACAGTGACATAACACAGATAAGTCTAGACAGAATGCCGATACCATTCGGCTACATACAAAAAGTCTGGTTTCAACGTTGGAAATCTATGACACAAATTTCATATATAATATATATATAATATATATATATATATATATATATATATATATATATATATATATATACTCAAAAGAAGTTTTAATTTTCGTAACAAGAGAACTTCTTTACAAAGTTAAACGAACAGTCCCAGATACTGAAAAGGGAAAAATACTCGTATGAAAAAGGAGAAGCCTGATAACATTTTTTATTTTCACATATAACTTAATTCGAAGTGAATAATTTTTGTATTTGGAAAGAAAAGTATGATGCATGGACAAAAACTTGGAAAAAAAATGAAGAATTTTCTCTTTGATTGAAGATTTTATTATGTTACGTTGAAAACGAATTTATTATTTATTTATTTATCAGGTGAAGTAATTTTTTTTTTAAATTTCCATTCTGATATAAACTGTTGTGTGTGTGGGTGAGAGAGAGAGAGAGAGAGAGAGAGAGAGAGAGAGAGAGAGAGAGAGAGAGAGAGACTGTAAAATCCTCGATGTAAGAACTACAGAAATATAGTTACTACTAATGCGCTTGAAGTCTTCAGTAGCTATAGCTAACTTATTTAATTCTAAAAACGAAAACAGTTTCGTCCTTTAAAGGTGGGTCTTATGCCTAGTAAACCTTTTTGACCCGCGAATACCCACCCGCCTTCAGATACGAAGGTCATTTTGTACCTAAAGAGAAGAGAAGATAAATCCAAAATTTAAGGATTTTCTCTCATACCTTTCGTTGTTTGAGAGCATAAAATTCCACATTTAACTTCATTAACCAGGTTCAGAAAATTCTACCGACTCTCACAAAAAAAATAAACCGTTCCAATAAGTTAAAAACTGGAATCCATTTGTATATCTGTAAAGATTTTCGAGTTTTATTCCGTGGCGTCGTCGTCCAGTAAGGACGTCTTTCTTGCTGCTCGTGAAAGTTACCGAATCTTGATATATTTCTTTCATTTGTATATAAAACTGAGCCAAGTTCTTTAGACACGATCTAAATTAACTGATTCATTCAGAAAAGGTAATGGAACCACGCTTGCTTTCCGGGTATCAACCAGTAACTTGGGCATCAAACTTATACAAAATCTGTAATTCGTCAGTCTTTTAGAAATTATTGAACGTCGAATTAAAGTATAAAAAAAGGAAGCAGAAGAAGGAGGAAGAGAAGGAGGAGGAAGAAGAAGAAGAAGGAGGAGAAGGAAGAAGAAGAAGGAGGAGGAGGAAGAGAAAGAAGAAGACGGAGGAGAAGGAAGAGGAAGAAGAAGAAGAAGGAGGGGGAAGAGGAAGAAGAAGGAGGGGGAAGAGGAAGAGGAAGAAGAAGGAGGGGGAAGAGGAAGAAGAAGGAGGGGGAAGAGGAAGAGGAAGAAGAAGAAGAAAAATGTGATGTGAATAAATGAGAAAAAGAAATATAAGGTACGAATAAAGGAAAGATAACAACATGGAATTTTACATTATTTTATCAACACTGCATAAGAGAGTTGTTGACATAATATAAAACTATTTCAGTCAATAAGAAACGCAACAAATTGACTGAAAATATGCAATAAAATAATTTTATTTCATCTTTCTTCGTGTTTCTACTTCAGGTTTTCCATCTGCGTTCTCCTTCAGTTTAGTAAATGATGATAGAATGTTTTTTAATTAATTTCCTCAATTCATCTATAGCCCATTCCTTCATTCTCCTCCTTCATCATCCCTCCTTCCGTTTTTCTTACGCAGAAGTCCTGTTCGATGACGTTTTCGCGCGAAACAAACTTACATGTGCTTGTTTTGAATAGCTTAGTTAATATCCATTTTTTTTACAATAAAAAAATAGTAGGAATAACTCATATAATGAAAAGGAAGACCAAAGAACCAATATACAGCTTGACTTTAATATACATAGATCCGACGTTTTGAGGGATACAACCCTCATCTTCAGGGTAAATTCTAAAATTATAAAAAGTTAAAGATAAGAAATTTTTTTAAACCAATTACAAAATAAAAAATTAAAAACTAAAACTTACATTAATACATTTAGAGAAATAGGGAAGTTATGATTTAAGGAAGGTTTAAGTTTAAAAATATAAATAGATTCCAATAATCTAAGATCATTAATGTTGTTATTTACATTTAAAATCTTAAAATTATCTGGTGGAAAAGGAATGTAACATTCAACCAAATGTTCACTTATTACGGATTCCATTGGGTTACTGATGGGACGACCGGTACGAAACGACTTACCATGGGCGGAGCTAGCTAGGGGCAGGCGGGGCAGTGCCCCGGGGCCCGGGCCTTTGGGGGGGCCCCGGGTCGTTTCAACAAGTGATGAGAAGTTATTTGAAAGAGTAACAAAGCTAGTAAATAAATATAAAAATGATATTTCCTCTGGATTTCCAAGTCAATTACTCTCTTTTCGAATGTGCTTAAAAAAGGACATTGAAAAAATGACGACAATCCATGAGCTATATTCATTTTTAATTAAAGACAACAGTACTTTGTGCTCAAGTTTTCCAGAAGTTGTGACTGCCATAACATTGTTCCTCACAATTCCCGTGACAGTTTCAAGTGCAGAGAGATCGTTTTCAAAACTTAAACTAATAAAGAACTTTCTTCGAAATTCTATGAATGAAAAAAGATTAAGTGGACTCTCAATTATATCAATTGAAAACAAAGAAAGCTAGAAATATTAACTTGGAGGATTTAATTAATGAATTTGCTGAAAGAAAGGCAAGAAAAGTCAAGTTCTGATGTTGTCGTAAGTAAACTTTTATTTCACTGTATCCTTTTTAAAGCTCATATTTTGCATAATGTTTTGCCTTCTATGCCTCCATGCGTACAAGTAGTATCATAATTCTTAAATATGTGCTAAATAAATAATGCAAAGAAAAGCAATATAAATGTATAATAAAAATTTTGTTAGGGGGCCCGTAGATAAGTTTTGCCCCGGGGCCCGTGACACTCTTGCTCCGTTCCTGCTACTTACCCAAATGCTGGTCAATATGGAACTGAAGTGATCGAATGGTACTTCCAATGTAAGACTCGCTCTTGCAGTGCTAGCAGTCAAATTTATAAACCTGTGACAAGCACTAAAGGGGGCAAGGAGAATCTATCCTTAAAACGAAAATAAGATCCTATAGTGGAAGAATTTCCAAGAAACGAATTTAAAATTAATTTGGGGGAAAAATTTCTCCAGGGCTGCAGGCAGGTCTTTCTCAATCTTATCACTAACAAGACTGTAGTAAGGAAAAGTAAGGTAACAATTGTCTTTGGGAACATTATAAACACACTGTCTTAGGTCTACAAATATTGTCAAGAAATTTAGAAAAAATATTTATGAATTAATTTCTTAAGAAAACCATTACAAGTATAAAAAGGTTAATTAAATATTCAAATTCAATATGAAGACTAATATAGGATCAACATAAGTGATAAGCTCTGTAAACGAGAGTAAAAAAAGTGTGTAAGTGTAAAAAACTCGTACCCAAATCTGTAAAAGTTGATTTACGAAATACTGAGATAGAAAATGAACTATTCAGTTTCTCAATAGACAAATTCAAAAAAGGGGGGGGTTGCTATTCTCTGATACGATAATAAATTTAATGTAAGAATGCAATGCATTAGGGTAAGTTAGGAACTTCTCGGCTTGTGATTGACATGGAAAAAGAGCGAAGGGAAAAATAAAATTTCCTCTAAACTTTCTTATAGAACCCTCCCCTCACCCCTACTTTAACACAAGCGACAGTGATTACAAATTTGAGAATAAAAAATACGTAATCTGTTCGACCTACTGGGTAAAAAATGGTCACGGACGAAAATTTACACAAATGTTCGACTAACTTCAGCATTTTTTACTATATATATATATATATATATACTAACAAAAGGTAGTAAATCATAAAAAATAGTAATGTTTAGTTAAGAAATTACTAAAAAAAATATATAGGAACGGACATTGAGTAAACTATTCACTTTTATGGGTTATCGCAAACAAGCCTCTTCAGACAATCACTTAATTCTAAGCGAACAGCTACTTTCCCCTATTATACAATTATGTTCAACACGCCGATTCGATCATGTAAACCTATATGTACTGCTGGGTCGACAATACAAGGACAGTTTGGTTTAAAAATTTTTGTCTGGAAATTTGTTCCATCCTCGCATGATTCGTTCACAGGACCCTCGAATTGCGAATCGGACACGTGCTTGCCGCTCCAGTAACGATAATTGTGACGATTCACTGTTCCATTTAAATGAAAACAAGCCTCGTCGCTAAATAAAATATCGGAAAAGATTTTCCTATGAGAACGGACTTTTGTTACACCCTGTATATATAGTAATGCGTAATGCCTGTGATTAAAGTTCACATACGTTACGAGAAATACCCGCATGAAATGTTCAGGCATTACGTGGACTGACTGGTTCCACGCACTGAATATAATAATATATTTACACACACACACACACACACACACACATATATACATATACATATAAAACGTTGAAAAATGCAAATACAGAGGTGCAATATTCAAACATTTTTTAAATATTCATTATATATGATGAAATTTGGACAACCATATGGTTTCGAAGGAAGGTTATATATATATATACAGAGAGAGAGAGAGAGAGAGAGATCGAGAGAGATCTATAATGCATTTTACTTTGTTTATAAGATGCAAATCGTGTTTATTTATATATTGCAAGATTGAGATCATATTTCAAACGTAACTTTTATAGCATATTGGTATAAACTTAATATTGCTTCCATCTCTGTTCGTTTTGTATCTCGCGTGATGACATCTGGCAAGCAGTGTGTGTTATACAGGGTGTACATAAAGTCAGGATCTATTTTTGTGAAATAATTATTTTTTTCTATTTTTCTTTTCAGAAGCCCTTAGAATGAATACAGAAGAGCGTGTGGCAATACTAATTTGGCGAATCGAGGGAAAGAAATACAATGACATCAGAGAGAAGTTTAGAAGGAGATTTCATAAGCCGGGGCCAATAGCAAGACAATACGAAAATTGGTGATCAAATTTAAACGAACGGGATCTGTAAATGATGAAGCAAGATCAGGACGACCGTGTGTGTCAGATCTTACCGTGAATGCAGTACGCGGAATTATCACTGAGGAGCCACGTACGTCCGTTCGTGCTGCATCACACAGACTCGGCCTCCCGACGTCATCTGTGCACAAAATTCTGAAAGTTAATTTGCAGAAGAAAAGCTATCATTTGCAGGTTTTACATGATTTACATGAGGAAGATTTCCCTCGACGAAGTGCTGTGTGTGCTGATCTCGTAGAACAAATCTGGAGTGATAATTTAATGGACAACATTCTCTTTAGTGATGAAGCCACTTTCCATACGTGTGGAAAAGTAAATCGCCATAACTGTCGAATTTGGGCAGATGAAAGACCGAATGATTTCGTCCAAAATTGGGAAAGAGACTCGCCTAAAGTTAATGTCTGGATGGGTTTAACAAAATCTAAGGTTTATGGTCCTTTTTTCTTTGCTGAAGCTACAGTTACGGGGCTTATTTATCTGGACATATTGCAGCAATTCCTTGAACCTCAGCTGATTGGGGATAGGATTGTTAGTACCGTCGTCTATCAACATGATGGTGCTCCTTGTCACTATGCCAAAATTGTTCAGGATTATCTAAATGGACGTTTTCCAAATCGTTGGATCGGACGCGGAAGCAACAGACCTTGGCCAGCGAGATCACCAGATTTAACCCCTTTAGATTTCTTTGCATGGGGGCTTTATCAAATCGCACGTCTATCAGACGAAGATTACGAGTCTTGAAAACTTACGTATACGAACTGCTGCAGATAACATAACCCCGCAAATGCTCCAGAATGTGTTTAGAAATGCTGCGGAACGATTTGAGCTGTGCAGGGATACTGATGGGCGTCACGTCGAATCCTACTCTTAATTATTTAATAAATGTTACCACTTTATCATTTTATGATTGAATTCCATATAATTTCCAAGTGCTTCACAAAAATAGATCCTGACTTTATGTACACCCTGTACATATTTTATTCTTAATAACAATCCTCTTAATAATTATTTAGATAAGCTAGTTATATATATATATATATATATATATATATATATATATATATATATATATATATATATATATATATATATATATATACACAAACTCAGAATGGTCCCCTGAGAAACTTATATGTTAAACACAGACCGTGCATGGAACAAGGAACTCTTCTGGGAAAATTAAATCCACTATAGTCCGAAAAACTATGGTATTTGTCATTTACCATTACTTATTCGGACTATAGTGGATTTAATTTTCCCAGAAGAGTTCTTGTTCCATGCACGGTCTGTGTTTAACATATAAGTTTCTCAGGAGACCATTCTGAGTTTGTGTATATTAAACGGACGTGTTACGTGCCTTGAAAAGTGGACGCTCAATGTCCCGGTTGAGGTTTAAGTTTTGGTTTTTTTGGCTAAAAATACAATAGTTACCCCCTTTTTCTTTGATTTATTCAATCCGACGTGAATGCAACGAGTCTTTTACTTATATAGAGGTTCTGATGTAGTCGGACTAGGCTTGCTTTAAACCCTAGATCCATGTCCCAAAGATGGATCCTGTCTGCTTTGCAGATAGCTGGTGAGGGAAGCTATATTTATGGGATCTCTTTGCGAGAGACCCGTTGCCCACGTCGTGCTAGCATCATGAAAAAGAAAAACTATGGTATTTGTCATTTACCATTACTTATTCGGACTATAGTGGATTTAATTTTCCCAGAAGAGTTCCTTGTTCCATGCACGGTCTGTGTTTAACATATATATATATATATATATATATATTATATATATATATATATATATATGTTAAACACAGACCGTGCATGGAACAATGGAACAAGGAACTCTTCTGGGAAAATTAAATCCACTATAGTCCGAATAAGTAATGGTAAATAACAAATACCATTGCTTATTCGGACTATAGTGGATTTAATTTTCCCAGAAGAGTTCCTTGTTCCATGCACGGTCTGTGTTTAACATATAAGTTTCTCAGGGGACCATTCTGAGTTTGTGTATATATATATATATATATATATATATATATATATATATATATATATATATATATATATATATGATGCAAATCCACAAGGAAAAAAAAATGATTCCAAGGCCTTTCGTGTATTCAGAAGTACACGTCGTCAGGGAATGGCGAGGTGTACTTCTGAATACACGAAAGGCCTTGGAATAATTTTTCTTTTTCCTTGTGGGTTTGCATCATTCATTCATTTCACGTGTTTAATTGTAAAATTCATCCCATATATATATATATATTAATATATATATATATATATATATATATATATATACAGGGTGGGAGAAAAGTCTGAGGATTTTTTACATACAAATAATTTGTTAAGAATAAATAAAATCCAATGATATCATTACAGCTTATGCGATACTTTTCAAAGCAACTATACAATGCCAGGAATGACCCTAGGCTAGAACAGGAAGGCCCAAGACCCAAGGCCCTTGCCCGAGTGAGCGCCATGTCAGTAAGGATGAAATACAACAATGAAGAAACAGTGTATCTTGTATCGTGGACTATTTCTTATAATAACTGTAAAGAAAGTTTGTGTTTATTTCAAGAAAATATAATAAACCACCACCAAATGCAACCACTCTTCGATACTGAAAATTCAAATTTTTGGAAACGGGGGGGGGCTTGGTAAAAGATCATCCAAGAAGAGGAAGGCCAGTTACGGCGACAGGAGATAACAACAAAGAAAATATCCTCTACAGTTTTGAAGTCGCTCCAACGAGATCGATTTCATGTTTTTCTCAACGAGAAAAGTTGCAGAGGAATTGGGTATTTCCAAATTTTCAGTAGC
Source organism: Bathynomus jamesi (assembly GCA_023014485.1). Taxonomy (NCBI): domain Eukaryota; kingdom Metazoa; phylum Arthropoda; class Malacostraca; order Isopoda; family Cirolanidae; genus Bathynomus; species Bathynomus jamesi. The sequence continues at coordinate 141,375 of JAJOZX010004044.1, forward strand.
AGAAATATTGAAATCACAAGAGTACCACGATTACAAACCCACTTACTCTCACCTCATATAAGACGATGATTCTGATAGACGGCTGCAGTTTGCTGAAACAATGAGACAAAAGTTCAACTGTGATCCAGATTTCGTTCGAAAGATCAAATTTTCAGATGAATGTGTCTTCGGTTTAACGAGTAAAGAAAACAAACACAACGTTTACTACTGGGCAAAAAAAAATCCCAAAATACGATTGGGTAAACCGGTTAGAACGGCTACACTAATTTGGGCATGCATTGGTTATTCAGGACTCGTTTCCTTTGCCATATCGAGAGATACGATGGATGGAAAACGCTATTGCCAGGTATTGAGAACCAAAGTTTGCCACAGTTTACTTATGGCGTTGGCAAGAATTGGCTTTATCAACATGATGGAGCGCGCCACATTACTCTGCAGCTGCCCGTGAGATTCTGGCAACGAACCTTGAAGGAAGATGGCTTGGACGGCGAGGTCCCATCGAGTGGTCAGCCAGATCACCTGATTTAATCCCATGTGATTTCTGCTTTGGGCTTATTTGCGTGACAAACTCTAAATTCCTGGTTTCATCTAACCAAATGTGAATGCCCTTAGCCGCAGAATAAATGAACAACTGAAAAGGATCCCACTCATTATATTCAGAAGAACTATGAAGAGTTCCATAGAGAATCCACAAATGTATCATAGCAGATGGAGAACTCTTTGAAGATTAAATTACAATTTAACAAAATATTTGTATGAATAAAATTCTTATAGACTTTTTGTTTGATTTGTTTCATCATATCATTTGAACACTTATCTGTATGATGTTGTTAACTATATAGTTGTATGTATAAAATCCTTAAAGACTTTTCTCCCATCCTATATATATTTTATTATCCTTCAGATCATTTATCGTCCTTGGACCGCAACGTGTAACAACACCAACTCCACCTTCTGTTTGGGACTGGGAGTGTATGCTATCAATTATCAATATGAACTTAATAAATTACCTGGAATAAATAAAATTTAATAAATAACCTGAAATCCCTATGGGGCCGGACTTTTGAAGTACCCTATATACAGTATATATATATATATATATATATATAATATATATATATATATATATAGAGAGAGAGAGAGAGAGAGAGAGAGAGAGAGAGAGAGAGAGAGAGTGAGTGAGGGGATTATATAATAATAATCTTTATTGAGAAAGAACCCATTTCATGAAGTATACATCCCATTCATATTGGTTTACACAATATTGGCATTAACGTTTAATATTGTATTTTTAGTGGCAATTAGTTTAATTACAGTATTCTAGAGAGAGAGAGAGAGAGAGAGAGAGAGAGAGAGAGAGAGAGTGAGGGGATTATATAATAATAATCTTTATTGAGAAAGAACCCATTTCATGAAGTATACATCCCATTCATATTGGTTTACACAATATTGGCATTAACGTTTAATATTGTATTTTTAGTGGCAATTAGTTTAATTACAGTATTCTAGAGAGAGAGAGAGAGAGAGAGAGAGAGAGAGAGAGAGAGAGAGAAGGAGAGAGAGAGAGAGAGAGAGAGTGAGGGGATTATATAATAATAATCTTTATTGAGAAAGAACCCTTTCATGAAGTATACATCCCATTCATATTGGTTTACACAATATTGGCATTAACGTTTAATATTGTATTTTTAGTGGCAATTAGTTTAATTACAGTATTCTTATCTGAATATACCACTGGTGCATGTTTCGCTGTAGCTGCATGTTTCATTTTAGTTTTATACAACAAAAGGATTTTATAGATCGGAATATAAACGTGAAATATTTCTATTTAATAACGAACCAGTTTTTTTTTTTTTTAACGAACCGGTTTTTTTTTAATCCCAGAAATAATAATGATGTGTCCAGCATTCAAAAGCTATTGACATTCTGTTCACTGAACTTTTCTGTTCTTCCTATAATAATTCTTCTGGGAATATTCAGAGTTGATCTATTATTATCGAATACAAAAAGTATTCACTTCAAGCTAGTTAAAAAAAAAAAAAAAAGTAACTCAGCTTTTAAAATTTTGTATAAGAATGAACGAGTAAAATTTGGTTCCAAACTCTCGGAAAAATAGTACGGGTCTCAGGAAATTCCCTATCTTATAAATAAATATGGATTCCGTTTCTCTAAAGTTTTTATACACACACACACACACACAATGTGCGCATCTCAGCATAGCGAGGTACCGGTTTTTTTAAATCCATATATCTAAATGACTAACTAACTAAATCTAACTTAACCTAATTTAACCTTAGTGTCATTGAACCAAGAAAGGGGGTGATAAGCGCTTCAAAGGTAAATGAGGGCTCGAATGGGTTTTCTGTTAAGTTATTAAATGTTGAACTACTCGCTATTCTAGCCTAACCTAACCTAACCTAACCAAACCTTTAACCTAATCTAGCGCAGCCTAACTAAATCAGAAACAACATATCTTTTTTCCGACAGTAAAAATGTCAAGAATTTTTATATACACATTTTTTTACGTTCTGAGGTACCAACAGTGTTATCTCACAAAAATTACTCCATTACACCAGTGGATTATCACACACACGCGATCTCACTTATACCCAGTTGCCTACGCACAAACACACGCACACAATATGAAACTACGGGAACTATGCTTTTCAATGCAAATATATATCTATATTTGCATTGAAAAGCATAGTTCCTATGTTTCCAGACTTTTGACTCACCCTGTATATATAAAATCTTAACAATTATATAATTTACCGATATTATGGACCAGAGGAGACTCTACTGAATTTTCATCTCAAATTATTTAACTTATCGAGAGCAGTATAATTATTGAAGTTTAGATTGTGTTTAAATATAAACATAGGCTCCAATAACGTTGATTTGAAAAGTAATTTAAAGGGAGTCGTTTCTTGTCATTGGTATGAATTAACTGAAAGGTTCCTGATATCAGAATGCATTTGTATGTGACGAATGTACAGTATGGGAGCGCGTATACTTTTTTGCTCATTAATATGTACTTTGAGTTGGCGTACAGTTTAGCCAACATAAGATCAGTTGCACTCGTTACACGTATATTTGTAAAGTACTGATGAGCAGAGGGACGTTAGAACGCCTTCTTTCATACAAAAAAAAATTGATCCAACATTAAAACTCTGAGGTAAGTGGGTAGTATAGGTGAATTTGAGGATAAAATCGATTAGAGATGTTAACTTCTTGTTAAGTATTATGCTTCGTTGTCCATACATTAAGAAAGTTTTAAAAAATTAATGTTTGGGTACATTGTATAGCTTTCATTTGGAGAAATAATTGTGACTGAAATTGCAAGGTCCTTTGAATGAATTGTAATGGAAATATTCTCCTCATAGAAATTTTTCAAGAATTCTACTTCATTATGGAAGCTATTTTAAGTCATACAAATACTGTATACTCGATATAGCAAAGTCAAGATTAAGTTTTGTTGGGATTTCGTCAGCAAAAGGGAATAAAAATTCCATGCAGAGACCATAAACAATATCTTACTTTGGAGAAATGTAATGAATTTATTATTCATTTTTATTAATATTTACATCAAGGAAAGGCAGTGTATTGTCCTTTTGTACTTCCACTGTTAACTGTTTAACTTAACTTGTTTAACTTCCACTGTTAACACGTTTAAAATTTAAATAATTTAAGAAGGCTTCATTACGGTCACGTGATCGGAAAAGTACACACACACACACACACAACACACACACACATATATATATATATATAATATATATATATATATATATATATTTTTTATTATTTAAAAGTAGTGGCAGCCATAGAACGAAAAAGATCCATTCCCTCTGGCTCCTTTAACACCTAACTTTTGCGGCACCCTGTATATATATATATATATCTGAGAAACCCACTTCACTGAATCACAGAAGAAAGTACAATACCTGACAGGACGTCAACGTTCAGGCGGTGGTTCACAAAAGTATTTAATAATTGAGGAGAGAAAATCATTTCCAACTAAATGTAAAAATTTCAGAGAAATTTGGAATTTTTTTAGGAAAAGCTTCTTTTTTTTTTTTGTACAGGAAAGGAGAATAGTACAGGACTAAAATATTTATACTTTTAAGTTACAACATTTTCAACATAATGTCTTCTTTAAAGAGTACATTGTGTTGAATAGGTTGTAAAATAAATGGAATATTATAAAGAGTGCATTTCAAATAAACACACAAAGGGGGTATTTATTTAAAATTACATTATATATATATAGCTGTGCCAGCAGTTTCTTCACCATCAAGCGTTTCTTCAACAACAGCTCTTCTGTAGCGATTCCTTCTGCTTTCACAATAAGCCCATTGTTCCAACGTTGCCACCTTAGCCACTTCCCATTAGGCCTTCTTTGTTTATCGACACTGCCGCGACCAAAATGACGTCACATCACACCTTGAGTCAAAATCTTTCGCACATTTCGATCGTCAGTTAAGCTGGCACTATTCAGGATGTCAGACCTAATCCAATAGGGTTCTCCACGCCCTTTGTGCCATTCCCCTTTATCCATAATAATGATTAAATTTGCTCGTGCGTTATTAGTATTATTATATATTCAAGTCATCACCCGAACGTCATTTATGCTCCATAATTCAATCAGAATATGTGATTGGCCATTCATTTCGAGCATTATAATGTTAATGACTGTAATTATATCATTTACGTGTTTGTTTAATTTAAGAAAAATCTACAAAACCTCCTTCAATGGCATTTATTTTTATTTAACCGTCAAATCAATTGGTGATTTCACGCCTCAAGCAACCTTGAATTACTTTAATTACTCTACTTACATTATTATAGGGCCTACGTCAATTTGCCAATAAATATATATATATATATATATATATATATATATATTGGCCCCGCCTTTCTGCATAAAAAAAAAAGATGTCTAAGCTGTTGTATAGCGTCTCCCACTATCAACCCCCAAACAGGTATTCTACGTATAAGGGAAATTCGTCAAAGGACAAGATAATCAATTACGCTTTACGTCTGTCTTTGCTTTTAAATTAAGTTATACTTACAGATGCCGGAAAAAAGTTCGTCAAAGAGAAATGTATAAAAAGTTTAAGAAATTTTCAAAAGCCCAAATATAGTTTATAACCCTCTAAAACACTGCTTCATGGTCTGCATTTGCTTTTTTTATGACTGAGTATTAAATGCGTCGTTTCTCCTAGAGACGCCTCTCTTTCCACAAAATTCATTTGCTCCCATTTTACCTACTCTTCATTCTTCCACTCTCGTTTGGATTATATTAGCAATGTTTTATGCATTGTTTCGACATATTAAACTGTAAATATGCTTTAGTCTTTATAATAAGTATATATGCTTACATATTTCCTTTTAGTCAACCTTATAGTCAACCTCAAAGCCAACTTCATAGCCAACCTTATGTCAACCTTATAGCCAACCTCAATGTTGATCTCCTTTTTTCCAGTTTAAGTAGTAAACTTCAGATTTAATACTACCCATAATTAATTCATTGTTTGATTAACAATAAGTCACATTTGTTCCCGTTCACTCCAGTTGGGATACATGGGTATCCCACGGCTGCATCATCGCGCGCTCCGATGGGATACCATAGTATCCCATTTATCAAATGGCTTGACTGAGGCTTTCATATTTCCAGAGAATGCTGAGTTTCTTGTACATTGTTTATGTCCTTTAGGAGATAATAATGAGAAAAAAAATTGACCAATAAGAAGATAGTGGGTGGGACTTATTACGCAAATCTTTTGTTTCACTGGTTCATTGAACCTGTCGTCATAAACTCCTATTTAGTTGTGATTTATCGCTTTGTGTGTGAGATTTGTTTCTTTGTTATATATATTTTGTATAAATTTGTGAAATGGCTTCAGCTCGCAGTGATAGTGACACTGATAGGCCTAGTAATTATAGCGATAGTGATGTTGATTACGAGCCCGAAGGCAGTGAAAGTGTTAGTGATGAATCGGTCGATGAAATAAGTGAAAATAGTGATTATGATGAAGATACAGTTGAATTGGAGAAGGGCTGGAAGCGTATTGTAAATATTTTTGAAGACGTTAGGCCTACTGATCTTCCTCCATTACATCAAACATTTCATGGCGTGAATCCTGAAGTAAATTTTGATAAGAAAAACATTGATGATTATTTCAAACTTTTTTATGAGCTCCGATACAATTGAACATCGTTTACGTTGCAAAAATGTGAGTAGAGTCAGCTTATATATATATATATATATATATATATATATATATATATATATATATATATATAATGCCTACAATACATGGTATACATACCATAGGCCTGTATAACCTTACTATATACAAATCAAAGGTGGTTCGGCTAACCTCGGATATAGCGAAACTATACGATACGCAGCATAGGGGCCAAGGGGTTAATATCTATTTATCGTACTATGCTTATGACATAGACTTAGCTAATAAGATGAAATGTTAATAGCTTAATTGACACGTAATTCATTGATGATATGTAAATGGCATGCAACATGGGACATTGAATGAGCCTAGTAATGACAGAATGCGCGTACGTTTTGGTACACTGAATGGAATACATGACACTCTGATTAAATAGGCTAGATGATTGAATGGTTCCTAGTAATGACACAGAATAAATGATGTGGCCCCATAATAATGGAAGTTAATGACGTGCATTATTGGATAGGCCTAATGATAATTTGAAGGGGTGTACACTGTAAATGAATTAGGCCTGCAGTAAGAGAAATTAAGTTATCACATAAACATATAAATGAACACAATAACACACAATGATACGCGAAGTTATGGTTTTCGGAACTGTGTTTGACTTGGGAAAATAGGCCTATTGCGTCTTTTAACGAGAGTTAATTGGAACGTTTAATTACTACTTTGGGAGTATAGCCTACCGTTCGGCGGTAGGCTAATGTAGGCTTCATGTGATTTACTTAGAGAAGATGTATAGGGTGTCCATAAATGATTACCCTGATTAAAGCATGCTATAACTTTTAAATAAACACTCGTATTCAAACACATTTTTAATCATAAGTAGATAAACTTACAAAGTTTTGATACATAGTTAATGAACTTAATAAGCTTCCACATGTGCACCCCTAGTGGCACGTAAAATGTCTAAACGGTATTCACACTCACGCCACACATTTTCCAACATTTGTGGGTTAACTGTTGCAATTGCATCCGTAATGTGTTCTCGCAATGTCCTGATATCTGGAACAACTGTTGCATAAACCAAATCTTTAACATGACCCCAGAGAAAGAAATAGCGGGGTAATGTCTGGTGATCTTGGGGGCCATGGGATTGGCCCGTTCCTGCCAATCCATCGATTTGTAAATGTTGCGTCGAGAGTTTCACGAACAACATGCGCCCAATGAGGGGGTGCCCCATCTTGTTTGAAGATGACAGTTGGCTGCCTGTCCTGCAGCTGGGGGATGGCGTAATTGGTGAGCATATCCAGGTACACAGTTGCGGAAACTGTTCTCAGTGTTTCCACCGTCCCATCGGAAACTGATGGTCTACCACTGCTCTTTCCCTTTTCCACGTTTCCAGTTTCCAAGAATTTTTTCATCCACGACTTAATTAACTTAACATCAGGTGGATTCTTGCCATACTTTGTTTTGAACCTTCGCTGAGCACTGACAGGAGATTTTTTTTCTGCAAGCCACACAACACATTGTGCCTTCTCTGTCACAGACGCCATCTTAACTGAACAGCTACTACAGCGCTCCTAGCGGCGAATGCGGTAGACGAAACACACCAGCACAGAAACTCTATGCGTGTACGAGATCACCTGTAAAAAGAAAACGGATGTAAGATTCGTCATTAAAACATGAGAGCATATTGTTTTCAGGGTAAACATTTATGGACACCCTGTACTTATCTTAACCGGACTATGTAAACTCTGTTGAAGGCGGGTTGAAGAGGAACCTATTACCGTAGGCTCGAGTTGTCGTTGTCCGTTAAGCCTCTCGAGATGATGGAGATGCTTGATGTAGGCTTCGTAAAACGTAGGCTTGAGGTGATGTTACTTCTCGAGGTGCAGGATGGCCTATAAATGATCTTGTAGGCGTAGGCCTGAGGTGCTGAATATATCTCGAGGACAGTAGAGAAACTTGAAGGCTGACCTTGTAAACTGTAGGCCCGAAGTGATTCTGGTTGGGCTTCGAAGGATTGCTTCTGCAGGCGGTCTGTAGAAGGTCTTACTTGATGATAAATCGTAGGCCTTGAAGGAAGCCGGGAAGCCAGAGGGCGGTTGACGTGATGAGGTCTGCTCGATGAGGTGGAAAGCGAGTGTGTGAGTGAGTGTGAGTGGGTGCTCGCTTTTACACGTAGTTCCTGTGACGTAGGACTTCGCGCCAAATCTTAAGACGCCTTGCCCGCACGTCCTTTTGTTGTTAAGGGCTCGCTTTTGGCGGTCTTTGGAAGAAAAACAAACGCTTCATTGTTTTCTGATTCCTTGCCCACGCCTTCAAAGACTGTTTGATGAAGGCGTGGAAAGAAGAATTTGTCTGTTTACTTGTTGGTCTATTTCTGGTCGATCCGCTATATATATATATATATATATATATATATATATATA
>JAJOZX010004044.1:157500-200000 GCA_023014485.1 Bathynomus jamesi
GGTGTAGTGGTATCGCGTCTGACCGGCAATCGGAAGATCCCGGGTTCGATTCCCAGGTGGTACTTCATTTTTTCATTTGTTGTTTTCTCTTTCTCGTCTTGCGCGGAATATCTCCTATACAAGCGTCGTTCTTTACGTTATTTATACTGCGTGTTCTTTGCAGTTGAATGTATATAATGTTACGGCATGCGGGAGGTGCCCCCTTGGGGCATTGGTTTCTGCGAGTATGTAGAGGAATTACGGCATTTGGAAGAGTGAAGACCATGGTGTAGTGGTATCGCGTCTGACCGGCAATCGGAAGATCCCGGGTTCGATTCCCAGGTGGTACTTCATTTTTTCATTTGTTGTTTTCTCTTTCTCGTCTTGCGCGGAATATCTCCTATACAAGCGTCGTTCTTTACGTTATTTATACTGCGTGTTCTTTGCAGTTGAATGTATATAATGTTACGGCATGCGGGAGGTGCCCCCTTGGGGCATTGGTTTCTGCGAGTATGTAGAGGAATTACGGCATTTGGAAGAGTGAAGACCATGGTGTAGTGGTATCGCGTCTGACCGGCAATCGGAAGATCCCGGTTCGATTCCCAGGTGGTACTTCATTTTTTCATTTGTTGTTTTCTCTTTCTCGTCTTGCGCGGAATATCTCCTATACAAGCGTCGTTCTTTACGTTATTTATACTGCGTGTTCTTTGCAGTTGAATGTATATAATGTTACGGCATGCGGGAGGTGCCCCCTTGGGGCATTGGTTTCTGCGAGTATGTAGAGGAATTACGGCATTTGGAAGAGTGAAGACCATGGTGTAGTGGTATCGCGTCTGACCGGCAATCGGAAGATCCCGGGTTCGATTCCCAGGTGGTACTTCATTTTTTCATTTGTTGTTTTCTCTTTCTCGTCTTGCGCGGAATATCTCCTATACAAGCGTCGTTCTTTACGATATATATATATATATATATATACTTATAATGGGAATATATGATGGGTGTATATATCATATATTCCCCTGTGGAATAGTTACTAATTAAGTAAATGTTCAAATTGCAGTCTTTGAAACTGGTTACACTGACACTCTCTTTATATGAACGACTACATCGCGTACCAAAAGTTGGGGTAATTGAGGTCGCGCGGGGGTAACTGGATCCATTCATTTTGTCCTAGTATTTTCTGTTCTGAGCCCATATAGGTCAGGAAATATGTTTTGAAATCAGGATAAGTTACCAACCCTTTAGATCTTGACCTATATACTTCAGAACAGAAAATACTAGGAAAAACGGAACAGCCTGCGGAGCTTCAATTGCCGAAACTTGCCGTAACACTTTAGTAGAGACGTTGGCATATTTTTCGAATTTTCACTTTTAGTTCCTCAATGAATTATGGCTGTGACTCGTAAACCACAGAGTTTAGGAACCCCACAAAAGGGGGAACATTCGAAATAACTGTGTCACCGTCTCTAATAAAATGTTACACAATGTCCGTAGTAGTTTCTATAAGAAGATTGAAATATGTAAATCGCTTCACGGCCTACAGTTTGAACAGTTACTGAATTAATATTTCAAACAGGGTCGGGGGTTGTGGTTTACTCTGTACATATGAAAAGCTTTTGAACACATTCAATTCGCACGTGGATATCCTCGAAGCCATTTCACAATCGTACGTTAATTTTTCATCGTGCCCATCACGTTTCAGTACACTGTAATCTTAGAAGAGTGGTTCTTAACCTTTATATGCTGCGACCCAAATTCTGGTCACGAGGCTAGCTCGGAGACCCATACCTTCAAACAGTTCACTGGTAATACATAATAAAATAAATAATTAATGCTAAAATGATTAGGATAACATAAATAAATGATAAATGACAATTTAATGACCCAATTTTGGGTCGCGACCCAGGAGTTAAGAACCACGGTCTTAGAAGATTGCTCGTAATTATAATTAATAAGATTCTCTGATCACAATATATTTATTTTAGTAATTTCTGGTTAATTTCGTAATTTCTGGTTATTTTAGTAAGTTCTGGTTATTTTAGTAAGTTCTGGTTATTTTAGTAATTTCTGGTTAATTTCGTAAGTTCTGGTTAATTTCGTAAGTTCTGGTTATTTCAGTAATTTCTGGTTATTTTAGTAATTTCTGGTTAATTTAATAATTTCTGGTTAATTTAGTAATTTCTGGTTAATTGCATTTAAAGTTATCTGTTTTACAAAGTTTGATGAGTAATTACAATTAATAATTACAAGAAAGATGATCTACTCCAGTATCAATTTTAAACAAAATATGAAACAAGATTTTTAGGAAAACGGAATTTTGTATCCAATTTAAACTTGCAGTTTTAATATGCTAAAATTACTATTTTTTAAAGTTTTTTGACTGTTATTGAATTTAATAGCAATTTCATCATTTATCTATCTATCTATCTATCTATATATATATAATGATAATAATGATTGGAGTTGTTTAACCTCCTTCGCAACATCTAAGGTCATATGACGGAGGGGACCTACAGCTTTACGTGGGATCCGAACCACGGGTCGCTACATAATCTGGACGCGGAGGACGGTCTCCAATGCAACTACTACCCAAACCCAATGTCGCTTAACTTCGCTGATCAACGGGAAGTGGTGTTACGACATTAGCTACGACGTAGCCCATATATATACTGTATATATATATATATACACACACACACACACACACACACAAACATTCGTGTATGTATGCAATATATTGTGTACTAAAGTAAGACATTCTAATCCCTACATCAAAGAAATAAGTTTATATATTTAATAATAATATTAATAATAATAATAATAATAATAATACTGAACAGTTATAAAATAATAGATTATTTGTAATTTTTAAAAATGCAAATTACCCTGATAATATTACAGGCAACGTGATTTAAAAACTGCAAATTTCCTAATACAATCGAAATGAATTGGAAAATCTGAGTCATTTTGAGTTGTAATGCCAAAGGGAAAGTAGTATTACAAAATAACAATGTAAATATAACGTTTATTGGTGAACGAAATGTCCCATGTTCTCAAATGCAGCTACTGGCCACGTTTCCGATAACAACGAGCTTTGTTTCACTAATCTAACAATCATCAAATATCCTATTTTTAAAGGGTATGGCTACAGTTTCGGAAAATGTTCGCCTGGAAACGAAATTTGTAAAAGGCATTAAAACGAAATTTGTAAAAGGCATTAAAAAAAAATAACTAATTGGTAAGATCCTGTTTTTCTTTGGCTATTTTATCGTTATCGTGAGGTCTTTAGTAACTTCTTAGTGAAGCTAATATTAATATCTTAGTAAGAGGAAAATAGTAATAATACAATATTCAAATTTGTAAATGCGGGCAATATTTTTTGGTGGATTATAATTTTGGCTGTAAATTATGATGGAAATTTTGGAAATAGTCACATCTATGTTAGTCTAACCTAACTTATCCTAAGTAATTTTACCCTGTCTAATCTAATATACTATTTCAGAAATGAAGCCTTATATATATATATATATATATATATATATAAGTTTTTTTGCGCACACCTACAGGTCGCTACAATTGGTGTAGAACAATGCGGTTTTCACCATTCGATGCGTCTTTTTATTGTGCAGTGCCCATGCTAAAAAAAATTCCCGAACATAAATCCTGCCCCCCCCCTTTTAGGGGTACAGTTCTTCCCATTTCTTCATTTTTAATCATAATTTTGGCACAAAATGGGGGAGGGGTGGGGTAATGGGGGAGGGAGTGGGGTTAATGGGGAAACTCGGAAAAATAGATGCGATATATATATGTAAGCAAAAAAAATTAAAGTAAATCCTTTGCAAGGTACCAGCCCCCTTCCCCCCTTGGGGGTAAATGGGGAGAGGGGTGGGGGAGGGGTACGGGGGAGAGGGGTGGGGTTAATGTGGAAACTCAGAAAAAAATTGGTGGGGTAATGAGGGAGGGGGTGGGGTTAATGGGGAAACTCAGAAAAAAAATGATAACCAACATCGATTCCGGTCAGGAAGATTATGCTTATCACAACTAATGGAACACTATAGCAATATTATTGATGCACTCGAAACAATGAAAACTATGATTTGGCGGGCCATAAAACTATAGAAATGAACGGTCATGAAAATCTTAGGCTTCAAATCCGAGCTCATTGTATTAAGATTTGTGAAGCTTTAGATTTTCATGGCTGCGTTCTTTTCTGTAGTTTTATTGAATGAATAATTGGTTTGCCAGTAACTGGAAGGCCGCAGGCACCCCAATTACTGAGGCCCAAGGTGAGAGGAATAGGAATGATATCCAGATAAAGGGCTACTGATGTTCAAAATAAAATACGCCGTAGGCCCACAATTCAGCCGAAGCACCGCAGATCTAGCAAAATCGGCGCGTAGCGCCGACCTTTTGCTAGTCTATCCTATATTATCTTACTCCAAGATATCCTTAACTCTCCTTGCCTGTACTATCTTACTCTTTCCTAGGTTAGCCTAAAGTAATACTCCACTTCATTACAAATACATGCATTTTTAAACACTACACACTCTTTACAAAATAAGGGGAACATCTTTAAGAACTCTAGAATCCCATGGGGAGGGGACCATAAATGTCCCCACTTTTGACTCCCCCACTGCCGGTACCGGGAGCGCAGACCCGGCAGTGGGGCTGGTTCTGCTACTACCCACTCGAGATATCCTAAGCCTGTGCTTGATTCACTTTTCTTAAACTTCTACACTATTCGTGGCCTTTCCTCAAATTTTCAATCTGCCTCGTCAACCTCTCCTTCTCTTCCTCATTGAAACTCGGGTGCCTGAGACTACTGACAGTAACCCCTTTGCTGTACCCTCCTTCCTTCTTCATAATCAATTTCATTCCAAAGGTAGATGTTTTGTGTATGTACGCAACGACATAACTGGTTTACGTATTTCCACATTTGAACCTTCTTTTCATGCATTTTTAACCTTATTATTGTTGTTGTAGAAATTTTCACCCCCACACCTTTCCAACTCTCTTTGAATGCCATATGACGTCTTCCTCGGGTCTTTTTTACAAATTCTTACGAGTTTGGAGAAGTTTGTTGCAATAATTATCCTCTTTCTCCCCCACTTTCCCACACATCCTGTTCAGTGCCATTGTATTTGTATTGCTGTTAATTTGATACACAGCTGATTTTAATATATTTAATTCACTAGATATCTGTAGAATTGATTTTTCAATATGTTCGTGCGAAGCAATCATCTTATCAGCGCTTTTGTAGTTGTTCTTGAACATTTTTATGTATTGCTTAGGGTACCCAGCAACTCACGAATGAGAAGCTTCTCGCATATACTAGTAAATACAAGTTCTTTTTACGTAAACTAGACTTTGGTTCGTTTTGTTGTTCAAATTGGCATAGGATTCAAAAAGATTTCTGTACACATTACCTTTAGAATGAGCGATATTTACATTTTTACGAGAATACATAGTGTTCCATTTTTCTTGTCAGTACTCTCTCTCTCTCTCTCTCTCTCTCTCTCTCTCTCTCTCTCTCTCTCTCTCTCTCTCTCTCTCTCTCTCTCTCTCTCGTACACACACACACACACACATTTCAGTTTTCTTTCGAAAATATGGTTTATTTTAAATATCGGGTGATTTTTTAAACGTGTAACACTTTAAAAGGTTTGTATTTTTTATTAACTCAAATAAAAACATGAAAGACTTCTTCCAAAATTTGTACGCTATTACAGTCTGTGGGATTATTGAAAAGACAGAGTGTTTAGACAGAATCCATAAGACTTGAAAGCATCAACTGAACGAGAAGTTTCTCAGATTTCAACAGATACTCTGTCTAGATAACTTCAAAATTTGTTGTTCTCATACAAAGAGTTAATGAGTTGAGAGAACGTCACATTGAACATGTTTTGCAGTTGGGGGACTAATTCCCCCCATGTGTAGAGAAGGTACAGTAAAAATTTAATGCTTTTATTTCAGTTACTAAAAAAAAAACCTTTTAAAAGTGTTAGATACATTTTACGAAAGGGTTTTTCATGCAAAAATTTCCATGAAAGTTACCTACAAAGAAATTTCGTCAGTGTTACCGTGAAAAGTTACGTTTAGTAAAGTTACACGAATTATAATTACCTTATTTACAAAAATAAATATGGAAATATTATATAGAAGTTACTTGTAACAGTAACGACAGTGGAGAGATAGCCTTAGTTAATCTTAGTGTTACTCCACCTTAGACCTACAGTTTAACGTGAAATTCGAACCACGCCCCACCAGCAGCCCAGTGTCTTAACCACTAGGCTACCCAGAGTACCCATTTCTCTACCAACCAATTTTTCTTTATTGTGTGAGAGGGTGAACAGCTGGGTTTTGCTGCGCGCCACTTGCCGTCACCGGATCTCGATCCCGAGGCCGATTCGTAGTCAGCGACGCTAACCACTGCACGCACCACCGAGACACATAGCTCTTAGATTTAGAAGCAGTTCGTCCCAATACAATCAGCACCGTTTATTTCTCAATTTGGATGCTTCGCTCTTTATGGCATGACACAAATTTAAATGCGTTTTTGGTGCAATAACCGCACTTAAATAATATAGAAAGGAAAAATGCAGTAAAATAGGAAACTAGGAGCTAGTGGGATTCGAACCCATATCACGCGATTTGAGAGTCTGCGTTCCTACTAATCACGCTGTCCAGAACCTCAAAAATACCAATAAAAATGAAAAGTGCATTCAAGCGAAGTTACTATTTACATTTTTTAACGGCGCTCCATTAAATTTCCTCATAAGGGATATTTCGCGAAAAACGAAGAGATAATTTGGCAAATTTTTAATCGAAGTATTTCAAAAGGACTTTGAAAAAAAAAAGAAAAAAATTATGGCGGGTAGAATAACTTAAAAAAAAAATCCACCTTTGTGCTATTGGTTTTTTAAATATAAAGACCTCTTATGAAGAATACTGTCCACAAAAATTAAAAAAAAAATTAAAATTTTTTTGAATCTCGGAAATCCCCCCCTCCCGCTACTCCATTCCGACCACCTCCACTTCCTTTCACGTACGTAAAAATGTTGTCAAATTCTGAGGATTAGACATTTATTATTTATTTTTTTATTAATTTTTTTCTTTATATATTAGGAAAAATGTTATTGTTGTTATTTTCCATTTTTACACATTTTGTTTTCAAACATTTTTGGTATTATGTTAAGAAACCTAAAACAATGGTCTATCTATAGTGTCTATTTCGCGATTCAGTATTTCGCGATTCAATATTTCACATCCACCTCAGAAACTTATTTTCGCTCAGAAAATGGGCCTATCTGTAAGTATTCGATGTATTTTTAGCGTAGCCTATTTTTTTCTATTATACAGTTATTCACTATTTCTCTACTTATATTAAGCTTTGTTATTTATAATGTACACTATTCATTTTCATATGGATCAACCTCTATGGTTATTTAATTCAATTTCATGTTATCATCATCTTACACTCGCCTGAATATTATACTGTGATGATGTACACTTTTGGAAGAAAATTCGCCGAAAAGCATTTTTTTTAAAGCTCCAAAAATCACTAATTTCAATGTTTTTTCTTTGGAGATTGTAATAATTGTGGTGATTCGTAATATTTTGCAATAATTCGTAATATTTTTTAGGAGTTTTTCAGAAATTTGGTTTTCCTTAGTGAATTTTATTCAGAAATCGTACATTTGTTTATACTATTATACCCTTCTTCATTTTTCTTCAACACAAACTCATCTTTATTTACGTTACATTTTTTATTATCAAACTTGGACTTTTCAGATATAAAATAATCGATTTATCGATAAGCCAAAAAATCTGAGAAGACGAGTAAATAATTTGTGTAAACAAAGGACATTATCGTAAAATACTTCAAATTTTTAAAATAAAAAAAGGAAACGTAGGCCCTACGTATTTTGAAAGACTAATCTGTTATCATTACATATAAAGCTAATAACACTGGCCAACAAAATGAAACTTTTTTTTCTCATCACAAACATGATCACACTTTTCTTAATCCATTTTTCGCACTGATTCCGAATCTGGTTTTATTTTTTTTTCTAGCACGTATAGTTATATAGATACACTGGTTTTGATATTTTTAAGTTTTTGATATTGCTATAAGAAAATTTATGGATGTATAGATCACACTTAGGAATGCTAAACAACAAATACATCATATACCTTATTCAATGTACTTATAAATAAAGAATATATACATTATTTTATTAAAAGCGCTGTGAGTGTGATTTCCTTTTGTAAATTTGGCCTGCATTGTCACGATACAGCATCCAACAATGGTCCGCCATCATGCTTTCATTCCAATATCCTTGGTAGCGCTTCTCCATCATCTGAATATCTTGATGGAAGCGCTCTCCTTGCTCGTCACTCACTGCACCAAGGTTTTCAGGAAAGAAATCTAAGTGGGAATGCAGGAAGTGAATTTTTAACGACATTCGACACTCCATTTCTTTGAAGGCATCAAGGAGGTTCTTGACTCCATCCTTATACGCAGGTGACTTGTTGCTTCCAAGAAAGTTTTCACATATCCATTTGAACGCCAGCCAAGCCTTCAATTCCAGCGGACTTAGGACTTTTTCAAATTCAGTGTCATTCAAAACCTCCCTTATTTGTGGCCCAACAAAAATTCCTTCCTTCAATTTTGCTGCAGTAACCTTCGGAAATTTCCTTGAAAGGTATTGGAACCCTTCAGAATTGACTTTACCCATTGCTTTAACAAAATTCTTCATTAAACCAAGTTTAATGTGAAGAGGTGGCAGATAGATCTTTTGAGGATCCACTAAAGGGACAGACTGGACATTGCTTATCCCTGGGACATATGTATACCTAAGTGGCCAGTCACTTTTGGTGTAATGTTCTATAGTGGCGCGACTGTCCCACAGGCAAAGGAAACAACAAAATTTTGTGAATCCTGACTGCATACCCATAAGCATTCCTATAACTTTTAGATCTCCACAAACATTCCATTGATGACTGTCGTATTTGATTGCCTTAAGTAGTATATCCATATTGTCATATGTCTCTTTTAGATGGACGGAATGGGCAATGGGGATGGATGGCATTATATTACCATTATGCAAAAGAACTGCTTTCAGGCTTCTCTGCGACGAATCAATAAAGAGGCGCCACTCAGATGCTACATACATCTGAGATATGGCTGTAAATAGTCCATTGATGTCATGGCAATAACAGAGAGGACCGTCTACTGAAAAGAATGCTGTTAATTCAAAATTCCGCTTTCGGTAGTAACTAATACGAACATTGTTCTCAAGTAAATTGTTCTCCTTTAGTCTTGAGGCGAGAAGCTCTGATTTCTCTTTAGACAGCGATAAGTCTTTAACAAGATCATTCAACTGTCCTTGGGTTAACTTTTTAGGCTCTAAATGTCTACCTTCAAAAGTGTACTCTGGTTCTGTAGATGGTCCGGAAACGCCAGTTGCACCTTCATCACTTTCATTGTCATCTATGATAGAATCTAGCCTATCACTTGGGGGAATTGGAATGGGCAATGTTTCATCATGTTTTACTGGTCTACGTGCTGAATCCAAGTTTGGATATACAATCTGGTGTTTGTTCTTGGCAGAAAACCCCATTAAGTTCACACTACAAAAATAACAGTCTTCATGATGATCTCTCGGCTCCCTCCATATCATGGGTATGGCAAATGGCATTGAAGCTTTCTTTTTGTTAAGCCAATCACGTAATCCATTTGAACAGCCAGAACAGATTTGATGTGGCGCCCATGATTTATCCTGGTCACCTAGATGGTAACCAAAGTTTAGCTTGTATATTTTCTTAATGTCGGTTGTTCATACTTCGTCGCTGTGTTTTAGTTGTCAACTGGCCGCATACGAAACAGAATTTGTCGGGGTCATTCTTACATTGTCGAGGCATGTTGACTGACCTGAGCAAACTATAAATTCAAAAAAAATGTACACCAACTTGACACAAGTTCTTGGACTGGACTGATCTTTTGACACACAAAGCACGGCGTTGTTGCCTGAATCACAATGCTGCTAGACGTAAAAGCTCACACCTGAAATACATAAGATGTATAATTAAGATAATTGAAATAAATAAGATGAATAAACTAAAAAAACACAATAAAATAAACACAATCAAATGTTGAAATATTAGTATTTTGCCTATTTAAAATGGTTAAATCTGTGTAGTTATATATATGCCTTCATCTTGAAAACTATACGTGCTAGAAAATATCTGAATGCAGTTTTGGAATCAGCGTGAAAAATGCTATCCAACCACCACAAATTTTACTCTGATGAAAAATCTTTGTTGACCAGTGTAATCATTATAGGCCTACATCATTATACACATATAAATAATAATGATATAGTTTTGAAAGAACATTTGAAGATTGTGAAGGAAAAATAAATGACAGTGGTGACAATCTAACCTATTCTAACATCCTAACCCTTTTTTTTTCTATTTTGGGTTCCTTTTCTTTTTGACACCCTGTATAATAATAATAATCATGACGTGTAGCTATTAATATTTAATTTATTATTACCCATTTATTTCGGCTCTATAAGTAACGCACAGACGATATATAAAACAAAAGGTTTAATTCATATATCCTTTGAATTAAGACATAAGAAATAGCCTACAGTTGCAAGAAAAAAACAATGGCTAAATTTAGTCTCTTATTATTCTCGTAGATATGATAAAATTACGAGTCGTAAACCGAATAAAATTTGAATAAACAGCTACATAAAGGAGGACGACTGTCACCCTTCTTATTTCAATTAAAGTCATATATACATATACGATAAGATAAATGCAATAAAGCGCAAACGCGGAAAACGGAGATGATAAATAAATGAAATTTTAAAAAACTCAAAAGAACAAAGGTTGTCAACAGGCAGCACGCCGCGTGCCACATACATGTAATCGCGGGACTATATATTCTTTTTGTGGCACTGTTTATATTTATAAGATAGCATGCATGATATCAATAAGTAACAGTATTTTTATTTATTTATTTATATATAAATATAAATAATTTATATATAAATATATATAAATTTATATATAAATATATTTATTGTACATTATATTTATCATATATACAGGGTGGGCCAAAAGTCTGGATCCATAGGAAAATATTTATTTTATACATAAATTACAACAAATGGTAAATACTTAAAATGAATATCAACTTTAACTTGTAAATGCGTATCCGTGATACTGTACAGTAGTTCGTACTCCAGTATAAATACTCTACTTTTTTTATTTCAGCCCAGAAATGGCTTCGAATCTAACAACAGAAGACCGGGTAGAACTTGTGCTCATGTACACAAGACAGGGCGCTACACACAGAGAAGTTGCTACCGAATTCAATAGAAATCATCCTGATAAGCATCCAGTAACACATGCGACTGTTGGCAAGTTCTTTAAACGTTTCAAAGAAACAGGAAGTGTACTGTACATGATCGACGGCGTTCTGGTCGTCCAAAAACTGCAACTGATGAAAATACCTCTGCAATGGTATGTGAAACTTTAACGAATAGTCCAGTAAAGTCAACAAGAAGATTATCAAATGAAACACGCATCTCGAGAACTTCAATTCGAAGAATTATTAAAAATCATAATTTCCATCCCTAAGTGTCTCGATGTCAGAGGCCGCCAATTTGAGCATTTGTTATAATTTGTTGTTTATACTGGAGTACGAACCACTGTACAGTATCACGGATACGCATTTACGAGTTAAAGTTGATATTCATTTTAAGTATTTACCATTTGTTGTAATTTATGTATTAAAATAAATATTTTCCTATGGATCTAGACTTTCGGCCCACCCTGTATATAGTGGACCTAGTTTTAGCCGTTTAAGGTGATAATGATTTGATTATATGCTAATGATTAATTGATGCAATGACTGATTGCTTATTAATGAAAGGCTGGGTTAATAATTTATGATGTCATACAGTATCGCCGATTGGAATAAGTGGTTATTTGATTAGGCCCACCATACTATTGGAAGTGACCGAAATGGCAGCGAGGGACACCAGCTTGGATTACACCCAAGCAAATTAATATTAAGGTTATAAAAAGTACCTTATGGTTTTGTAGTTTAATTAAGAAAATATTTATATTAATTTTCACAGTGAAAATTACAATGAAAAGACACTGACTAGAAAGCTTAACAATTCTATAATGACCTTTGAAATACGCTCGTTTATGTGAGGCTTAATGGTATACAAAATGGGACACAACCTGAAATATGAAACTTCGTGAATACAAAAATAATGCGTGTACGTAATAATATAACAAATAGGTTATGTAATACACTAATTAGGGATGCTACAGATTATACATAAATGATCTGTGAAAGAGGCCTATTAATGACACAGAAAGCGCGTACGTTTTGGTACACTGAATAGAATAAGTTTCGGTACTTTATTTTTATTATGAAAATAAAGCCGTTATTTATTCACTGTGGTATAACAAAGAATTGACAGTAATTAATTGATAGTTTTACGTTATGCTTATGACATAGACTTAGCTAATAAGATGAAATGTTAGTAGCTTAATTGACACGTAATAAGTAATATACTCATCGATGGTATGTAAATGGCATGCAACATAGAACATTGAATGGGCCTAGTAAATGATATAAAGAATGCACGTACGTTTGGTACATTGAATGGAAAACATGACACTCTGATTAAGTAGGCTAGATGATTGAATGGGCCTAGTAATGATATAAAGAATGCACGTGCGTTTGGGATAGGCCTAATGATAGTTAAGGGAATATACACTGTAAATGAATTAGGCCTGCAGTAGAGAACTTATTTATCGCACAAATATATAAGTGAACCCAATAGCGGATGATATGAATTACAGGTTCTGAAGGACACTTGAATTAGGAAAATGGTCTACAGCGTTATTAACGAGAGTCAATTGGAACGTTTAATTACTCACTTTGGGAGTATAGCCTACCGTTCTGCGGTAGGCTAATGTAGGTTTCACAAGAGTACTTAGAATATGATGTACTTAGCTTACCGGGACGATGAAACCGCTGTTGAAGGAGTGTTGAAAAGGAAACTATTACTGTAGGCTCGAAGTGTCGTTGTCCGTTAAGCTTCTCGAGATGATGGAAAGTCTATAAATGATCCTGCAGGCGTAGGCCCGGTCGTGGTGGATGGAATGAAGAGGATCTTGTAGGAGTAGGCCCGGCTGTTGGTGTCTCTTGGAAGTTTGTTCCGTAAGTCAAGGTATGATGGGCCTAATGGAGTCTCGTAGACGACCGTTCTTCGTAAATCGGTAAAAGCTGACCAGATGTGGAGTGATTTGGGTTTGTAGCTTTCGCCGTCGAGTCACGCAATGTGTCCACCTTGCGGATGCTTCTCGTAGCGTTGCAACCTTGCCGGTGCTCTCGAGGATGATTGATAACCGGTTGATGCGGTAATGAAGAGACCAAGGGGAATTCCTGATGCCGTTGTGGTTTGCTGCGGCAGTATTGGTAGATCACTTCCAATGATGCTTCGTTTCTTGAATGTGGTGTTGAAGTGAGCCTTGGTCTTGAGCCGGTTAAAGCTGATGAGGGGTGACAACGTACAGAGTAGTCTAACGAAATGGAAGCGCTAATGAAGTGAGAAGGAGTGTGAGTGGGTTCTCGCTTTTATACGTAGTTCCTGTGACGTAGGACTTCGCACCAAATCTTAAGACGCCTTATCCGCGCGTCCTTTAGTTGAAAAGCTTGCGTTCGCCTTTTGGGAAGGAACAGACGTTTCATTGTTTGACTCTTTGCCCACGTGTGTTTTCCAAGACTCTTTGATGATAGCGTGGAAGGAAAGGATTTGTCTGTCTATTTGTTGGTCTATTTCTTGTCGATCCGCTACATATATATATTGTCAGAATTTTTTGGGGGGTGGCACTCCGCATTTATGTTTTAATTTCCAACGCAACCGTAAATGAAGGTTGGCTGGTATATATATATATATTGCAAAATTAGCCACACTAGGATTCGAACCCTGGACCTCTTGAGTAGAAGCCGCGAGTGCTTCTGCTATGCTACAAGATAAAATATAATTAAGTGCTGCCATTGTGTCGATTACCAGAGGGATAGCACCTAAAACACCTCCGTTCGCGAAAGCGTTATGTGTTCCTTTGAGTGTTGCAATGTATACCAGGTTGTGTTAGCTTTTACCTTGTCGTACAGTAGTGGTAGTGCCCGCGGCTTCTACTGAAGAGGTCCCGTGTTCGAATCCTGGTGATGGGGCTAATTTTGCGTTATGCAAAAATCGTGAGTGATTATACGTGAAATTCGAAACACACACACACACACACACACACACACACACACACACACACACACACCTATATATACATATACTGGATAAAGAACATCCGCGTCTGTATATATAAAATTTAATAAAAAAGACCCACGGATAAAAAGTAAATATTAAAAATGAAAAACTTAAACACTAAAAACACTTTTTGGGGGAAACTGGTCCCTCTCTTCGGGCCGGAAACTAAACAATAACTAAATTAAAAATAGGAAAAACTTGTTCCAATTACTCGATGACGTCATCACGAACAAAAAAAACCTCCACTAACAAAACAAAGTTAATCCAGTGTAAAATTTAAAACAACAAGTCTTTTATGACGAGGTTCATGTTAAAAATTATGCTAAAAATGCGATAGAGTTACGGTCGAAAGCTCTTCCCGGAAAACGTATTCTTCCTGGCTGCTGCCCAGGGTTAAGTGAAATACTGTGCTATAGAAAGGTTATAGAAAGGTTATAGACTTACAGAAAGGTTTGTCAGTATTAAAATTAGATAGATTAAGAATTAAAACAAGATTTGACAAGTCGTTGTATATTAACCCTTTACCTCCGAGAGTGACGAATTGGTAACGTTTTAAATACACGCATTCATAACTTAACCCTACAAAACATTGTGGCAGTAAAGGGTCAAAATTGTTGGAAAGAAAAACCAGCTCACTCGAACGCAGATTTACACCGAGGATTGCGATTCTTTTTGTGTTTCAAAATACAAAATGGCAGACCCGGAATCGGTCAATGAAGGGGAATTGCAAAGAAAGAATAAAAAATGAATAAATAAACTTTTTCAAAGAAATAAAGAAAATTTGACAGTGTTTTTGAATCTTACTTTATATAATAATTTTAGGATATCGTTAGATCAAAGCCCGGTAAATACATTCCATTTTTTTTTTTTGTTGTTGTCTACTCAAATTTTTAAAACTATGCAGATTGCAGACGGTTAAGATAATAATAAGTTGCGAGTTGTTTGTTATCTAATCAAGTTTTTAAAACTATGCAGACGATCAAGATAATAATAAGTTGTGAGTTGTTTCCATACTTTTACTTAGGATATAGATACAAATTTCACACTGTAACTTTGAAGCGAAAATCAAATTTGGCATGAAACTCAAGCTCTTTGTACAAGAAGATGATGTTGATGACGATGAAGAAGATGATGAAGATCTACAGATCTACAGAAGCTAAGGCTAACAAAGACGCTAAGATCCACTCTAAGGTCACTGTAACTTTGAAGCGAAAATCAACTTTGGCATGAAACTCAAGCTCTTTGTACAAGGAGATGATGTTGATGACGATGAAGAAGATGATGAAGATCTACAGATCTACAGAAGCTAAGGCTAACAAAGACCCTAAGATCCACTCTAAGGCTAGCCCGAGAGAAAGAAGAGAGTAGGGGGTTAAAAGAAGAGAATAAGGGGTTAAGTAAGTAGCAAAACCTATCATTCGTGGGTTAACATTCATTCAGAAAAAGAGAGAGAAAGACTCACCATCATCACCCGCCATCATAATTTTGAGCAATTTTAGACAATAGACGATAATATTTCTTTGTAGAGAAGGTTGCGGGAAGTCTTTGTTCTCTGAGTTCATTTGCATACATGAACATGTTCGGAGTTTTTCTTAGTAATTCTCTCTGGAGCGAAACGGCGCTTATATAGGAGGCCCTCCTAGGAAGAAGTGGCAAAACGACAAAAGTAAAAAACGCCGGAAATCGCGGTTAAAAGTTACACCAATATTTCGTCGAAATATCTTCAAAAGTTAAAAAGTTATGCCAACTTTCAAATTGGTACAACTTTTAACCGCGCGTTTTCTGTTTTTTTTAACTTTTGTTGCTTAGCCACTTCTTCCTCCGAGCGTCTCATATACTAAAAAACGTGGACATTTCAAATTGTATACTATACAAACTCCTCCAAGATTTGAAGAAAATTCGCAAAAGGAGCGTGCTTATGGTGTTAATTATTTACATTCTCTATTTCTAGGTCTTGAATTTGTGCAGCAAAATTTCGGAGAAGCCAACTGTAAAGCGTAATGCAACTGCCGTAGAGAAGAAATTGTTGGTACTTATAAGAAGTTTTCAGAATATATAAGTGTCGTCTCGCTCCAGAGCGAATTAATAACAAATAAGCTTTTTGGACAGCCAAAAAGGAGAAGAAATCTTAATATTTATAAACGAAAAACTTGGACATTTCAAGTAATAATATTAATAATAATAATAATAATAATAATTCTAATAATAATAATATATAATAATAATAATAATAGTATGTTACGTCATCGGTCTGTGCAGATACTATTTTTGATGCATAAACATCGTGTGTTCTTCTCCTTCAGTACGTAACTATAACATTACCGTTAGTTTATATAAAAACATCATGTCTTTACGGAAAAAAATACTTAGTTAAAGCATTGTATGCAAATATATGCAAATCAATACAAAGGAAGGAGGAAGGAGAATAAGGGGGAGATTCTAGACACTAGGGTGTACCATTTTTGGGTCATTTTCAAAAAGTCAAGGTCCAGGAGTCTAATGTTGTGCCAAATGATGTCCTAAACACGAATTTAACAAGCATTTTCTAATCCAAATTTTGAATCCCCCCCACCCCCTTGAAATTTTGCCCATCCCCTTTTCCTAAAAACCCCATATATCTAAAAAACTATCAACTTTATCGGAAAATGTTATAGAATAAAAATGATTTAGAGTCAAACGTTCTATTAGAAAAGTTCATTAAGATAGAAATTTACGTAATTTTGAAAATTTTCATTTTCTTTTGTCCAAGAGCACCTTATTGTATTAGTATAAAATAAGGTGCTTAAGTTACATTATTTATGAGTATATTGTGAGTATAATCCAAATTTAAAAATCCTTTTTTACATTGAATTTTAATAAACAAGCATTGTTTTTACTCTTATTGTTTCTTTTCAGACTGCTTTATTTGAAAAATAAATAAAAAATGAGTCAAACAGCTACAAAACAGCATGACTTTATTCTTGGTCGCTTGCAGGCTGATATTATGAGTTCATCTAAAATTGTTTTACCATCCAATAAAGATGTTCTAAGCCATTTTATTTATTTACGGAGAATGCAGTATAAGGGTCCAAAAGTTACAAAAGATTCTACTGTTAATGAAGTTCTACAGAAGCTACTAATAATATGGCAAAAAGCATGCATTCCTACTATAGATATTAGTAAAAACCCTAAAGGCAGGAAGATGCTGTTAAATCTAGAAGAAATGCATAATAATTTAATCAAGCACAAAAAAGAGCAAGCTTTGAAAATGAACTCTCTAATTTCATGAAAATTATGGATTCCCTTTTTGACATCTCTTCTCAAAATGCCGTTGAATTAATCCAAAAAGACCGCATGAGAACTGAGCCTCAGAAAGCATATGATATTTCATTCTTAGAAGATCAAAGAACAAAACGAGAAACATGTTTAGGTTTGCTAGATGCAGATTATGCATCAAAAGTACAGCGCAAGTACATTAGATTAGAGAAAGAGAAGAAACGCAAAGAGAAACATAAATCAGTGAAGCAAGTGAGTGCTACAGCCAGAACATCAGAGACCCTTCTTTCTAGCACGACCAGTTCTGAGACAGACAGCTATGAAGAGTTTCCGACAGAACCTACAGCAGGACCTTCAAATGCTTCCAGCCCCAAAAATATTCTTGCCTCGCCATTGGTTTCCTCCACTGCAGACAGACTTAATCTCTCTATTGGACAACGGACTGTTTTTGCTGCTGCAGTAGCCATTAGGTGTGGCAAGGATATTGAAAAACTGTCTCTCTCCAGGACCACATCTGCAAGAGCCGCTCGAAAGACAAGAAAACGAAAATATGAAACTTGCATCAAGGATTTTACTCCTCCTGATCACTGCCTAGTACATTGGGATAGCAAGCTGCTTACTAAATCATGTTCAGAACAAGAAGACCGCCTTGCAATACTTGTTACTGGATACCCAAATGTAGAAAAACTTTTATCAGTTTCTATAATAGATGATTCCACTGGATTGTCTCAAGCCACTTCTGTATTTCAAAGTATTGAAAAATGGAACTTGAAGCAAAATGTCTTTGGAGTATCATTTGATACCACTGCATCCAATTCAGGATGGATGAAAGGTTCCTGTAAGTTACTTGAAGAACTTTTGCAAAAGAAATTGATTTGGTTAGCATGCCGCCATCATGTGGCTGAAAGAGTTTTGTGTGCTGTGTATGAAACCATTTTTGGCCCAAGTAAATCTCCTGAGTTTGAGTTATTCAAAGAATTTCGCGAATCTAAATGGAAGAAAATTAATACGAAATCTACATACAATGTTCTTGATGTTAAATCAAGGTATCAAAGAGGCCTAAAGGAAGAATGTGTAGAATTTATGACCCAATGTTTAAGAAAATCTGACTGCTTTCCACGTGATGACTATAAGGAAGTTGCTGAAACAACTTTAATGCTTTTAGGAGAGGTTTCCAGAGAAAACAGTCATTGGCGGAAACCTGGTGCAATGCACCGTGCCAGGTGGATGGCAATGATTTTGTATACAAATAAAATGTATGCTTTTGCCCACCAAGCATCATATGATGAATCATTGATTAAGAAATTAAAGAGAATGTGTCTATTTAATGCATTAATTTATGGAAAATACTGGCTTTTATGTTCTAATTCACTAGATAGTCCAGCTAATGATCTGAAGTTTTATCATGATTTGGTGAATTACAAGAAGGAAGATAGGGAAGTTGCAAATGCTGCTTTGAAATCTTTTGCCAATCATTACTGGTATTTGACGGAGGAAGTGGTCCCTTTGAGTTTCTTTGGATCGCTAAGTAATGATGAAAAAGATAAGATCGCAAAATCCTTAAACAAATATCCAGTTCCAGAAAATTATGTATGTGGGCAACCTGTTTTCCCCATTTTAAAGGAAGACACAAAGCTTCATCAGCTAGTAGGTCCAATTTCATGGCATTTATTTCAATGCTGTGGGTCAAAACCAGACTCATGGATAAAGAAACCAGCATCAACATGGGAAGAGGTCGATGACTACAACAAACTAAAAAACATTCTTTCATCTATTAGAGTAGTCAATGATACCGCTGAAAGAGGAATCAAGCTGGTTCAAGACTTTCATGACAAATGTCAAAATGAAGAAGAATTTCAAGGTCTTTTGCAAATTGTGGAAGAGAATAGAAGACTAATTCCTGATCCTAGTAAAGAGACTCTTAAAAGAATGAAACTCAGTAAAGAATAGTTCATTAACAGATAGATTAGGTATTTTTATTTGCAGAGATTGTTTTAATTTAGAAGAGGATTTTTTTTGTTATTAAATATACCATAAATTGTCTTTTCTTATTTTTATGTTTAAAAAGCTCTTATATCAATGATTTCTAATTAGGAAACTTGTTTCTTTTTATTTTTTTGAGGAAAGTGTTGAATAAAGGAAAAAAAAAACGATGGGACCTCACAACT
This sequence comes from Bathynomus jamesi, assembly GCA_023014485.1. Classification (NCBI taxonomy): domain Eukaryota; kingdom Metazoa; phylum Arthropoda; class Malacostraca; order Isopoda; family Cirolanidae; genus Bathynomus; species Bathynomus jamesi. The sequence goes on from JAJOZX010004044.1 coordinate 177,263, forward strand.
ATAGATAAAGTGTTAATTTTTAGCTTTATTTTATATATATATAGTTTTGAGGTTGTCCTCACTTTGTATAGGCTAGTTATAATAAAAACTAATTATGATTTGCATTATAACTAGCAAATACAAAGCCCATCGCCGCGAAGCTGCATTGGGGTGATGCTTCAAAGGTGACGGTAACACCTTATTTAAGAAGAAGGCACTGCAAGCAAAAAATTTTTTTAATTTAAATTTTTAAAAAATAAATGAAAATTTTCAAAATTAAGTAAATTTCTATTTTGATGAACTTTTCTAATAGAACTTTTGATTCTAAATCATTTTTATTTTATAACATTTTTCGATAAAGTTGATAGTGTGTGAGATATATGGGGTTTTTAGGAAAAGGGGATGCGCAAAATTTCAAGGTGTGGTGGGGGGGGATTCAAAATTTGTCGGATTAGAAAATGCCTGTAAAATTCGTGTTTAGGACATCATTTGGCACAACATTAGACTCCTGGACCTTGACTTTTTGAAAATGACCCAAAAATGGTACACCCTACTAGACACCAATCGACCAGAGAAGTATTTCTCGGGGAGGTATATTAGGTAGGAGACAGGGAGTGCTGGAACTCCCGTTTCTCCTGTCACTGTCCTCCTTAGCTGATCTTTTACCGTGTCTCATCTACCATATGAGCGGTCCAACATGCTCTCAAACGTACACTCCTTCCTCTATCCCTCACTACACATACCTGCATCTGACACACCACACAATCGTTTCAAAATTTTAAAAAAAATTATAAAGAATAATATTTGTACTTTGCTCTCTTCTTCTCTTTCTAGGGGGGAGGGGCATTTTTCCTGGCGTTTGCCTTTGGACCCTCCTTCATGCATAACAAAAGGTTATAATGTAATCGTACCATGGTTGGTTTAAATAGTTGAATTTATGGGCAGAAATTGAACCTTGTATTTGATTGTTGTAATTCAGCATTTCCCTCAGTGCTCCCACCGACAGAGCGTTCGAGACACACAATTGCGTGCGCACTAGGCGTTTTTCTTTCCATTCACTAGATCGACACTTCGCGTACTGGATTGTTCACAGAGAATGCCCCTGCGCACGTGCCCACGTACAAACCAAGTAGCAGACAACACTTGTTCCTTTATCTTAGTTTATATCCTTGGAAATTTAATTTCTTAAACGCTATTTTGAAATTTTGATAACTTTTACTTGTGATACGTTAGATATTTAGACATTTAGATATTTAGACATTTAGATATTTCGATACGTTTGCTTATTATTATCTCTAAATTTCAACGCCCCAACATAAACGGAATGACGCCGTTTCAAATAGAGATCGTTTATATTGCGCCACAATATATATATTATATAATATATTATATATATATATATATATATAGGAAAATTATTTCACGAAAGTACACGTGAAAAATATTTATGATGAATAAAATCACGAAGGAAAGGAAACACAAAATGGTGCTCAAGCGCTTTCGTCTAATGACATCCTCAGGAACACTGAAGTACATAAAAGGGTTACAGCCTATATATAGGTTACAGAAAGAAAAAAAAAAGAAAAATAAATAATATACAGGGCTATTCAAAGGGATTCATCCGATTTCAACTGAGAATATTTCCGTACCCATCAACCGTGCATCAACTGGGCATACACCACATGAAAGAGGAAATCTCCGAGTTTTACAAGATCACCGCGAGAGGGCTCCAAACTCACGCCGTGGCCTAGCCTAGCAACAAACAGTCAGTGTGAAAATGGCGTCCGCACAGCAGAAGGCGTTTTGTGTGTTGCAGTTTTCGAGCTGAAAATCGGTAGTCACAGTGCAGCGTGAGCCCCCTAGGTCGCCGGATCTTACACCGTGCGACATCTTCCTTTAGGGGTACGTTAAGGATACTGTGTACGTGCCACCGTTGCCCACATCTTTGGATGAGCTCCGAACTCGCATTGTTACTGCCGTAGAGTCAGTGACAACGGACATGCTGGAGCGAGTATGGGAGGAATTCGACTATCGTGTCGACGTTGCTCGTGTAACTAGGGGAAGTCACATAGAGCATTTATGAGGTGAGAGACAAAATTAGGACAGTTTTTCTTTTGGTTGATGTATCACAAATCACTCTGTATTTGTAACATTAAAAAATATTCTCATTTGAAATCAGGTGAATCATTTTGAATAGCCCTGTACATATATATATATATATATATATATATATATATATATATATATATATATATGCAATAAACGGAGAAGTAAAAATTAAAAATTAAAGGATTATCAGAGAGGCATACAGGTTTGTAAGGAACAATATCGATTTTTAGCACAAGATCAAATGAATTATAAAAATACAAATTTATACTGGAAATCTGCCCGGGTTTTAACACTGCCTTTTATGGTTAAGTTTTCGATGTATGTAAAAATAAAATGAAAATTAAAAGTTAATAAAGTAGCATACAAGTTTACCAAAGATTTATCGTTCTACCCTTCTTATCTAAATCTCTGATTCACGTGTAAAAAATTCCATGGATCTTACTGAAAAATTGAATAATGCACGTACTGAAACTAACGATAGATTGATCAGTTTTGACGTTTGTTCATTGTTTACAAAAGTGCCGATTGACGATATGCTTGACTTTCTCTCCCAAGAATTACATAAGTATGACCTGCCACTACCTTCACACATTGTTTTGGAACTTATTAAGCTTTGCATCAAAGACTGTAAATTCACTTTCAATAACGAGTATTATCAACAAGTTTTTGGGATGGCCATGGGCAACCCCTTATCGCCCCTCCTCTCCAATATTTATATGGAGTTTTTCGAAATTACTTACATTCCGAGAATCCTGGGGGTTGGCATCCCTTGGTTGCGGTACGTCGACGATATTTTGTGTATCTGGCCCATGAATCGTGACCTGGATAACTTCCTCCTTCAGTTAAATGATCAAGTCCCCTCCATTAAGTTTACTTTAGAAGTGGAACAAGACAATTCAATCCCATTTTTGGATGTGCGTGTACATAGGGAAAGCCCAGGTTTTAAGTTTGTATCTATCGGAAAACAAACAACAATTTGTCCTACGTACACTTTTACTCGGGACATGACACTCCCACTAAGAAGGCCATTTTTCATGAATGTTTCTCCGCGCCCTTAGGATCGCCAGTCCGGAATACATCGATGCCGAATTGGAAAAAATCAACGGTATTGGAAGTGATCTGTGTTATCCATCTGCGTTTATGGAATCTTGTCTCAACAAGGCAAAACGAACTTTCTATCGTGTCAATAATAACACTCGTACTTTGTCAAAAAATATTTTAGTACTTCCATTTTTCCCGGGCTTTTTAGGCATTGCTAATGTACTTAAACTTTTGGATATTAATGTAGTATTTTCATATAACAATATTGTGAAAAATATCATAGTAAAAAATAGCCCTACCAATAATTCAGGCATTATCTATAAAATTGGTTGTAAACAATGTGATTCCTTTTACATAGGTCAGACGGGAAAGGATTTGCACACACGTATAAAACAGCATCAATATTCCGTTAGAACAGGACAGTTGTCCAGTGCCCTTTTTGTCCATTTGTCAGAGTTATCCCACTGTATTGATTGGAATAATGCTTCAGTTTTATTCCACTCTAGCAACATTGTTAATAGAAATATTCTTCAGTCTGCCATTATCCAACTTTCAAATAACTTCAACATAAGCAAAGGTCTTTTTCAACTCGATCCTGTTGTTTTGAATTCCTTCAAAACAGATTTAGATAAGAAGGGTAGAACGCTAAATCTTTGGTAAACTTGTATGCTACTTTATTAACTTTTAATTTTCATTTTATTTTTACATACATCGAAACTTAACCATAAAAGGCAGTGTTAAAACCCAGGCAGATTTCCAGTATAAATTTGTATTTTTATAATTCATTTGATCTTGTGCTAAAAATCGATATTTTTTCCTTACAAATCTGTATGCCTCTCTGATAATCCTTTAATTTTTAATTTTTACTTCTCCGTTTATTGCATATATATATATATATATATATATTAGTGATGTAGGTCACATCCGCATCCGCATCCGCAGCCGCATCCGCGGAACATCCGCAGCCGCAGCCGCATCCGCGGAACATCCGCATCCGCATCTGCATCCGCACTTTGTACTGCGGATGTCGTGCGGATGTGGACCGTTGAGATAAAACGTCATTAATAAGCGGAAATTATCAAATTCTACTATAATAATAGAACTAGTTCATTGTGCGCAAAAGTGATGCAAGCGACAAGACGAGAGGCTGTTCTTGTATGAAGTTACTCTCTTGCAACCTACTTAGATCCACGTTACAAAGCTAAGTTATTTTCACCTAGTACATTAGAACGAGTTAAATCATCACTTGGCAAAGCAGTTGAAGAGCTTCAATCTCTTGAATCTGTCGCTTCGCAACCCACCAAAAGAATAAAAGTTTCAGTGACAGAACCAACACCTTCAACAAGCAAATCTATCACAGAATCTCTCTCTCAGTTTCTTGAGTCAAGCAGCGATGACGAGACCTACGCGATGTCAAAAGATGTAGTAAAAATGATCGAGAGCTATCACCAAGAAAAACGCCTGGCTGCATGTGACAATCCTATTAGTTGGTGGAAAAATGCGCAGAATATCTATCCATACTTGAGTAAACTTGCAAGGAAACATTTAGCACGTCCTCCAACAAGCGTACCAAGCGAGAGATTATTTAGCAGTGAGTGCTGGATTAATATATGATGAAAAGAGAAACAGACTGGCAGCAGAAAAGGCAGAAAAATTAATGTTCCTTAAGCATAACCTTCCTATAATTAAGTTTGAATATTAAACGATGAACATCTTAGTTTACTTTATTTTAATTACTCATTTATAAATATGCCTAATAAAACTTTAAACTTAATATAAATAGTTATCAAGCTAATTAAAGATCTCTTTCTATAAGGGTGGAGGTTGGGGAAAGAGGTCGGGTAACACAATTATGGTTTCTAATTGTGGCTGAAACTCAACAAAATATAACGAATTTATTTGCAGACGAATTCACTAATTGATTTCTATATTAGTTAGATGCTTGATATTATTTTATATGTTCAGGGAAAAATACAGCAATTATTGTACAATTAATCAATTATACTACATTATAGCTACAGCTCTCTCTATATAATAACTTATTATATACGTTAAACACAACAAATCTGGAATATATCCTAAAAAATAACGAAAATGTAGACATCCGCATCCGCATCCGCATCCGCGGATGTGAAAAAATGACATCCGCTACATCACTAATATATATATTATATATATAGATATATATATATATATATATATAATATATATATATATAATATTATATATATATATTATTTATTTATTTTTCTGGAATATATCCTAAAAAATAACGAAAATGTAGACATCCGCATCCGCATCCGCATCCGCGGATGTTGAAATCAAACATCCTCATCCGCATCCGCATCCGCGGATGTGAAAAAAATGACATCCGCTACATCACTAATATATATATATATATATATATAGATATAGATATATATATATATATTATATATATATATATATATATATATATATATATGTATATTATTTCTTTTTCTTTTTTTTTTCTTTCTGTAACCTATATATATAGGCTGTAACCCTTTTATGTACTTCAGTGTTCCTGAGGATGACATTAGACGAAAGTGCTTGAGCACCATTTTGTGTTTCCTTTCCTTCGTGGTTTTATTCATCATATATATATAGGATGGCCCAAAAGGTACCTACCAAGTTTAAGCTTTATTTCACCAAAACTATTGAGAGTATAAAGATAGTTCAAACGCCATTCAAATCAGCATCTCAAGCTTTTTATATGGCAATGTGTTCGATGTGCTGTCCCTCCACTTCGACGATTTTTCGCAACCTCATCCCAAAATTCGATACCACGCTGCGGAGAACCTCTGTTGGAATGTCGACGATTTGACGTTCACTCGATGATTTCAGCGCTTCCAAAGTCTTTGGGTTGCTCTGGTAAACTCTATCTTTGAGGTATCCCCACAAAAAAGAAGTCACACGAGTTAAGATCAGGCGAATAGGCAGGCCAATTAATGCCGCTTCCATAGTGCTTCCGATAGTCCAAACCAATGCCATTCTCTCCAAACTGATGTTAAACAAATGGCGTGAGTAGTATAGTGTGTCAGCAAATTTTCATCGAATTCTATTCATTCGTTTCGGAGAAAATGTAAATAAGGCAGATTTTGTACAGTCCCAGCTGCTGTGGGAAAGGGGGCCATGAAAACAAGAATGGAAAATACCCTCAGAATACGATGCCCAAAGCTTTTCAATGCCCTACCGAAAGAAGTAAGGAATCTCCAGCACACCGACCTGAATAAATTCAAGAACCAGCTGGACAGATTCCTGTGCAAAGTCCCTGACCAGCCATGCGTGGCTGGCTACGAGGGAAGAAGGAGATCAGACAGCAATTCCCTCCTTTACCAAATCCCACAAATGAGGCGGGATGCTGCAGAGGGGTCGACCGCAGGTCGATCCTGAATCGTCATTCGAACTCACAATCGATAATGTTGGTAGGTACCTTTTGAGTCACCCTGTATATTCTTTGAGAGGAGGGACGACAAGCTTGACCCTCGTGAAATGAGGATTCGTCGCACGTAACATTTGAAAGGTTTGACTGAATTGATTGAATAACCTTTATTAATAATAAAATAAGAGGTATAAGAGGTAATGAAAAGGTAATGAAAGGTATATGTGTGTGTGTTAGCGGTAATAAGCGAAATACAATATTAAGCTTAATGCCTAGGCAATAAGCTGTAAGCTAAGAATGCATATAATCATGAGTATAATGCCTATAATATATATATAATATATATATATATATATATATATATATATATATATATATGATGATAAAACCACGAAGGAAAGGAAACACAAAATGGTGCTCAAGCGCTTTCGTCTAATGACATCCTCAGGAACACTGAAGTACATAAAAGGGTTACAGCCTATATATAGGTTACAGAAAGAAAAAGAAAAAAGAAAAATAAATAACATACATACATACATACATATATATATGATGAATAAAACCACGAAGGAAAGGAAACACAAAACGGTGCTCAAGCGCTTTCGTCTAATGACATCCTCAGGAACACTGAAATACATAAAAGGTTCCAGCCTATATATAGGTTACAGAAATATAAAATAACATACATACACACAAACACATATACATATATATATATATATACATACATATCTACACACTACACATTAGGGTGGTCCAAATCCATAGGGGGAAATTTCAAAATTGTCTAAGATAGTCTCCACAAGTGTGGTTTTGTCCATTTAGTGTCCACATGTTCTGTGCAAAATTGCAGAGTGATTGGTGAATATTTAGAGGTCGCCCCACTCTGAATATATATATTATTAATGTACTTTTCTTCCGTAGTTCCGATGGCTCAAACTCGATCAATTCCAAAAGTTTGGCTTCTAGGGATGGCAACTGGAACTTTATCCACGTCAAGGCTCCCTACATGCCTTGACGCCCTCCTCTTGGGGCAATACCACCACATCAATCAAAAGCAAACCACCTCCGACAGTCTGAACCAGGCATGCCAGAGGGTGATTGAAGTCTGGACCCGAGCGCGGATCCCAACTCAACGGATCGACTCCTGTGTCCGTAAGCTTTCAAAGCTTTTAGACCGCTACAAAACACTCAAGAAGCACAGGACCAGGCAACGTGCCAGCGATAGAATGAATGAAGACATCTTCAAAGCGGACATCCAGGAACTGTTTGACATCGCAACCAGTGATGCCATGAGCAGAATCGTCAACGTTGAGGACCGAAATTTCCTGTCCATGCAGCGCAAGGACGTCAATTCTTGCAGCATGGCTGGCATTGATAAGGAAACGACTACACAAGAGGACAGAAAGCGATCCAGAATGGAGAAGGAAGCCAAGAGGAAGGCAAGGCATGAAGCAACACAGAAACATTTGGAAGAAGCAGGAGTGTCATCAATTGATCTTTCCTCTTCTTCTTCTTCCCTTTTTTCGCAAGACGACGACGACTATAGACCATCGGTTCCGATTCCTTCTTCGTCTGAAGCTCCGGCACCAAAGCGTCCCAAGAACAAGGTTACGAACACTTTCCAATCTCCAGAAGTCATTGGAGCAATGGATCGCACCAATCTTTCTGACCGGAATGCTGTTTTCGTAACTGGAGCTGTATTACAGGCCGCGGGGCATGATCTGTCTGGGATGACGTGCTCTCGGAGCTCTATTCATCGCTACAGAGAAAGTGGGCGAGAACAGGCAGCTCGAGAAGACCTAGAATCATTCTCTCTAGAAGACCCTGTCCTTCTCCATTGGGACGGAAAGCTTCTCCCCGACATTGAAGGGAAGAAGACGAATGTGCATCGGATAGCAATCCTTATAACATTCAATGGACAGGAGAAGCTGCTTGGTGTCCCAAAGATGAAACAAGGAACTGGAGAAGCACAGGCCCAGGCATGCCTTCAAACTATGAAATTATGGAACGTGGAACAGCATGTGAGAGGTCTCGTCTTCGATACCACTGCGTCAAACACGGGTTTAACATCGCGGAGCCTGTGTCAGGATTGAAGAAGCATTGGGTCACGAGCTAGTTTGGATCGGTTGTCGACATCATATACTTGAAGTCGTACTTGCTGATGTCTTTGCCTCAATATTTGGCTCAACAGGAAGTCCTGAAACAGGCCTTTTTAAGCGATTTCAAAAGGAATGGCCATCTCTCTCCCACGAAGCATTTGTCTCAGCATCGGACAGCTTGTTCGAGAACCCTCAACTCCAAGAGATGAGAAAAGAGATGCTCACTTACTTACCTAACGCTCTTCAGGCAAGCCAACCTCGTGACGACTACAAGGAGTTCCTTGAACTATTTTTGCTCTTCCTGGGGGAAAGACTGGTGTCAACTCTTTATCCGAGCTCCGGGTCCCATGCACCACGCGAGATGGATGGCGAAGGCGATTTATGCGCTCAAAATCTACCTCTTTCACTATCAATTCAAGCTCACAGCACGCGAAGAACGAAACGTGACTCAGCTGGCTTTATTTGTCAGTCTGATTTACGTCAAGTACTGGCATGAAGCGCCAATGGGGACACAAGCTCCTCTCAATGATCTCAAAATGCTGCATCTTCTGGAAAAATATCCACACGGAGGAGCTGCACAAGCGGCGAAGACAGCTCTAAGACGCCACCTGTGGTACTTGTCGGAGCATCAGATTGGATTGGCCTTCGATAATAGGATCGATCCTGATACCAAAAGGAGAATGGTTCAACACCTCCAACATCCCCAAAAGAATGGCTGCCCCCGACGAATCGACATGGCGGAAGCTGGTGTTGAAAATGATGTGGCATCCTTCGTCACGAAAAGGACATTGACCCTCTTTGATGCCTTGAAAGTTGGAGGTAAGGAGGAAGCGCGCCAGTTACTTCAAAAAGATCCACGGGAATGGCCAAATGACAAGAACTACAGGGAACTTAGAGATCGCGCCTTAAAGATGAAAGACGTCAATGATGCTGCCGAGCGAGGTATTGCTCTCGCACAACGCTACAATGACACTTTGACACGAAACGAGGACCAGAAGCAGTACCTCCTACAACTCGTAGCCGCCCACCGAAAAACAGATATCAATACCATCCAAGGCGACTCTGATGCAGAAGAAATAATGAAGATACACCCATTATCATGTCCCATTGTCTTACTGTTTTTCTTTCATATTCTTTGAGAACCAAAAAAGATTTAGTTATTAAGTTGTCTATATATTTTCCCAAATTTTCAAAAAGGGGGCAAGTGGGGCGACCCCTAAATATTAACCGAATAACGTGAAACTTTGCACAAATACTGTCCACACAAAGAGGCATAAAACCAACCTTGTGGAGAGAACTTAGTCGATGATTTAACGTTTTGGACCACCCTAATACACATATATATACATATATATGCGATAAACGGAGAAGTAAAAATAAAACTTAAAAATTAAGGATTAGAGGATTAACAAAGAGGCAAATCGATTTTTAGCACAAGATCAAATGAGTTATAAAAATAATACAAATTTATACTGGAGATACGCCCGGGTTTAACACTTGCCTTCTTAGAGTCAAGTTTCGATATATATAAAAATAAATTGAAGATTAAAAGTAAATAAAGTAGCCTACAAGTTTACCAAAGATTGAGTGTCCTACCCTTTTTATCTAGGTTTGTTTTAAAGGAATTCAAAACAACAGGATCGAGTTGAAAAAGACCTTTGCTTATGTTGAAGTTATTTGAAAGTTGAATAATGGCAGACTCAAGAATATTTCTATTGACAATATTGCTCGAATGAAATAAAACTGAAGCATTATTCCAATCAATACAGTGGGATAACTCTGACAAATGGACAAAAAGAGCACTGGACAACTGTCCTGTTCTGACGGAATATTGATGCTGCTTTATACGTGTGTGCAAATCCTTTCCCGTCTGACCTATGTAAAAGGAATCACATTGTTTACACCCAATTTTATAGATAATGCCTGAATTATTGGTAGGGCTATTTTTTACTATGATATTTTTCACAATATTGTTATATGAAAATACTACATTAATATCCAAAAGTTTAAGTACATTAGCAATGCCTAAAAAGCCCGGGAAAAATGGAAGTACTAAAATATTTTTTGACCTTTACGGTCTTATTAAAACCCACAAACCTGGCAACCCTATGCGCCCTATTATTAGCTCGGTGGGCTCTATTACTTATAAACTCTCGAAATGGCTTGTCAAAGTCTTGTCCCCCATTCTCGGAACTATCTCTGATTCACATGTAAAAAATTCCATGGATCTTACTGAAAAATTGAATAATGCACGTACTGAAACTAACGATAGATTGATCAGTTTTGATGTTTGTTCATTGTTTACAAAAGTGCCGATTGATGATATGCTTGACTTTCTCTCCCAAGAATTACATAAGTATGACCTGCCACTACCTTCACACATTGTTTTGGAACTTATTAAGCTTTGCATTAAAGACTGTAAATTCACTTTCAATAACGAGTATTATCAACAAGTGTTTGGGATGGCCATGGGCAACCCCTTATCGCCCTTCCTCTCCAATATTTATATGGAGTTTTTCGAAATTACTTACATTCCGAGAATCCTGGGGTTGGCATCCCTTGGTTGCGGTACGTCGACGATATTTTGTGTATCTGGCCCATGAATCGTGACCTGGATAACTTCCTCCTCCAGTTAAATGATCAAGTCCCCTCCATTAAGTTTACTTTAGAAGTGGAACAAGACAAGTCAATCCCATTTTTGGATGTGCGTGTACATAGGGAAAGCCCAGGTTTTAAGTTTAGTATCTATCGGAAAACAACAAACAACTTGTCCTACGTACACTTTTACTCGGGACATGACACCCCCACTAAGAAGGCCATCTTTTCATCAATGTTTCTCCGCCGCCCTTAGGATCGCCAGTCCGGAATACATCGATGCCGAATTGGAAAAAATCAACGGTATTGGAAGTGATCTGTGTTACCCATCTGCGTTTATGGAATCTTGTCTCAACAAGGCAAAACGAACTTTCTATCGTGTCAATAATAACACTCGTACTTTGTCAAAAAATATTTTAGTACTTCCATTTTTCCCGGGCTTTTTAGGCATTGCTAATGTACTTAAACTTTTGGATATTAATGTAGTATTTTCATATAACAATATTGTGAAAAATATCATAGTAAAAAATAGCCCTACCAATAATTCAGGCATTATCTATAAAATTGGGTGTAAACAATGTGATTCCTTTTACATAGGTCAGACGGGAAAGGATTTGCACACACGTATAAAACAGCATCAATATTCCGTCAGAACAGGACAGTTGTCCAGTGCTCTTTTTGTCCATTTGTCAGAGTTATCCCACTGTATTGATTGGAATAATGCTTCAGTTTTATTTCATTCGAGCAATATTGTCAATAGAAATATTCTTGAGTCTGCCATTATTCAACTTTCAAATAACTTCAACATAAGCAAAGGTCTTTTTCAACTCGATCCTGTTGTTTTGAATTCCTTTAAAACAAACCTAGATAAAAAGGGTAGGACACTCAATCTTTGGTAAACTTGTAAGCTACTTTATTTACTTTTAATCTTCAATTTATTTTTATATATATCGAAACTTGACTCTAAGAAGGCAAGTGTTAAACCCGGGCGTATCTCCAGTATAAATTTGTATTATTTTTATAACTCATTTGATCTTGTGCTAAAAATCGATTTGCCTCTTTGTTAATCCTCTAATCCTTAATTTTTAAGTTTTATTTTTACTTCTCCGTTTATCGCTATATATGTATATATATGTGTATGTGTGTAGATATGTATGTATATATATATATATATGTATATGTGTTTGTGTGTATGTATGTTATTTATTTATATTTCTGTAACCTATATATAGGGTGGAACCTTTTATGTATTTCAGTGTTCCTGAGGATGTCATTAGACGAAAGCGCTTGAGCACCGTTTTGTGTTTCCTTTCCTTCGTGGTTTTATTCATCATAAATATTTTTCACGTGTTACTTTCGTGAAATAATTTTCACATATATATATATATATATATATATATATATATATATATATATATATATATATATATATATGCACATAAACGGAGAAGTAAAAATATAAATTAAAAATTAAAGGATTATCAGATTTGTAAGGAAAAATATCGATTTTTAGCACAAGATCAAATTAATTATAAAATACAAATTTATACTGGAAATCTGCCCGGTTTTAACACTGCCTTTTATGGTCAAGTTTCGATTATATAAAAATAAAATGAAAATTAAAAGTTAATAAAGTAGCATACAAGTTTACCAAAGATTTAGCGCTCTACCCTTCTTATCTAAATCTGTTTTGAAGGAATTCAAAACAACAGGATCGAGTTGAAAAAGACCTTTGCTTATGTTGAAGTTATTTGAAAGTTGGATAATGGCAGACTGAAGAATATTTCTATTAACAATGTTGCTAGAGTGGAATAAAACTGAAGCATTATTCCAATCAATACAGTGGGATAACTCTGACAAATGGACAAAAAGGGCACTGGACAACTGTCCTCTTCTAACGGAATATTGATGCTGTTTTATACGTGTGTGCAAATCCTTTCCCGTCTGACCTATGTAAAAGGAATCACATTGTTTACAACCAATTTTATAGATAATGCCTGAATTATTGGTAGGGCTATTTTTTACTATGATATTTTTCACAATATTGTTATATGAAAATACTACATTAATATCCAAAAGTTTAAGTACATTAGCAATGCCTAAAAAGCCCGGGAAAAATGGAAGTACTAAAATATTTTTTGACAAAGTACGAGTGTTATTATTGACACGATAGAAAGTTCGTTTTGCCTTGTTGTTACTTTCGTGAAATAATTTTCATATATATATATATATATATATATATATATATATATATATATAATAAATATAACTTGACCTAATCTAACATAAAATAGCAACATAACATAAACATTGAAAGTGACCATTGTAACTAATGCTATATGCATTCTTAGCTTCCAGCTTATTGCCTAGGCATTATCTTAACGCCTGATTTCGCTTATTGCCGTTAACATATATATACATACTGGATATACAGTATAATGAATTTCACACTTGAACACGTGACATAAATGAATGATGCAAACACTGACGAGGTGCACTGCTGAATACACAAAAGGCCTTGGAATATTTTTTTCTTTTTCCTTATGGGCTTGCATCATGTATATATATATATATATATATTAGTGATGTAGCGGATGTCATTTTTTTCACATCCGCGGATGCGGATGCGGATGAGGATGTTTGATTTCAACATCCGCGGATGCGGATGCGGATGTCTACATTTTCGTTATTTTTTAGGATATATTCGAGATTTGTTGTGTTTAACGTATATAATAAGTTACTATATAGAGAGAGCTGTAGCTATAATGTAGTATAATTGATTAATTGTACAATAATTGCTGTACTTTTCTCTGAACATATAAAATAATATCAAGCATCTAACTAATATAGAAATCAATTAGTGAATTCGTCTGCAAATAAATTCGTTATATTTTGTTGAGTTTCAGCCACAATTAGAAACCATAATTGTGTTACCAGGATGCGGGACGTGAACCCAACTCAAATGCACCCCACCGACCTCTTTCCCCAACCTCCTCCACCCTTATAGAAAGAGATCTTTAATTAGCTTGATAACTATTTATATTAAGTTTAAAGTTTTATTAGGCATATTTATAAATGAGTAATTAAAATAAAGTAAACTAAGATGTTCATCGTTTAATGTTCAAACTTAATTATAGGAAGGTTATGCTTAAGGAACATTAATTTTTCTGCCTTTTCTGCTGCCAGTCTGTTTCTCTTTTCATCATATATTAATCCAGCACTGCTAAATAATCTCTCGCTTGGTACGTTTGTTGGAGGACAGGCTAAATGTTTCCTTGCAAGTTTACTCAAGTATGGATAGATATTCTGCGTATTTTTCCACCAACTAATAGGATTGTCACATGCAGCCAGGCGTTTTTCTTGGTGATAGCTCTCGATCATTTTTAGTACATCTTTTGACATCGCGTAGGTCTCGTCATTGCTGCTTGACTCAAGAAACTGAGAGACAGATTCTGTGATAGATTTGCTTGTTGAAGGTGTTGGTTCTGTCACTGAAACTTTTATTCTTTTGGTGGGTGGCGAAGCGACAGATTCAAGAGATTGAAGCTCTTCAACTGCTTTGCCAAGTAATGATTTAACTCGTTCTAATGTACTAGGTGAAAATAACTTAGCTTTGTAACGTGGATCTAAGTAGGTTGCAAGAGAGTAACTTCATACAAGAACAGCCTCTCGTCTTGTCGCTTGCATCACTTTTGCGCACAATGAACTAGTTCTATTAATATAGTAGAATTTGATAATTTCAGCTTATTAATGACATTTTATCTCAACGGTCCACATCCGCACGACATCCGCAGTCCAAAGTGCGGATGCGGGTGCGGATGCGGATGCGAGAAAATGTGCGGATGTTCCGCGGATGCGGATGCGGATGCGGATGTGACCTACATCACTAATATATATATATATATATATAGGGTGCAGCATAAGTCGCTTTACCGAGAACAACGAAATCACCTCGCGAAGAATAATATTATTTATTACAAAAATTGCTCAAAGTGTCCATCATGTTCAATACACACGTTACAGCTTTGAACCACTGAAAAACAAATAGCACGACACAGTTCTTTGTTATTATTCAACGTCTCGGACTCTTGGCGTATCAAAGTCTTCGTGTGATCGAAGTCCCGAGGTTTCTGGCCGTAGACTCTATCTTTGATTATACCCGACATTTTACAATCAATGTGATGTGATTATTCAATGTCGGGTATAATCAAAGATAGAGTTTACGGCCAGAAACCTCGGAACTTCGATCACATGAAGACTGATACGCCAAGAGTTCGAGACGTTGAATAATAATAATAACAAAGAACTATGTCGTGCTATTTGTCGTTCAGTGGTTCAAAGCTGTAACGTGTGTATTGAACATGCTGGAGGACACTTTGAACAATTTCTGTAATAAATAATAAATATTATTCTTCGCAAGGTGATTTCATTATTCTCGGTAAAGCAACTTATGCCGCACCCTGTATATATATATATATTATATATAATATATATATATATATATATATATTATTATATTATATATATATATATATCAGGTTTTCATTCAGATTTCGATTAGCACAAAACAAATAAAATTTGATTTGCATATACTCTTCTGTACAGTATATTCCGAAGGAGATTATTTTTTCTCTTCCAAGCTCTATTATTAAACCGTCTGTCAGGAAGCCAATAAAATTTAATAACAGGTACTTCAAAAAATCTTCACATCTTCATCCAGTCTTTTGAGGACTTCAATATTAACTTCAATGTTAAGTTCAAAAGAGCGTTTCATTTGTTTATTTTAATGATTTTTCGTTCTATTCCTTATGTCATCTCTTCTTTAGGGAAAGTAGTTAAGAAGAACTTTGTAAGATGAACCAGTTTTAAAGCTTTAAAGCGGCAAATTAAATGAACGGACTGGAATTATTTTCACTTCAAGTTTGTTGGAATTCCATTATGTAAATACAAATTAAAAAAGAGAGAGAGAGAGAGAGAGAGAGAGAGAGAGAGAGAGAGAGAGAGAGAGAAGAGAGAGAGAGAGAGAGAGAGAGAGAGAGAGAGAGAGAGAGAGAGAGAGAGAGAGATTACAGGGAATCTGTTTGACTAGGGATTTCATGGAAGGTTAAGTCGTGATATTTTCGTTAGTTTTAACGAAAATATCACGACTTTACCTAACCAGTTGTCAAGGAGACGTACAGTTAACCTAACCGAGCATTCAATTAACCTAACCTGGCATTCATTAATTTTGCCTTAAGTTTAACGAAACTACCACGACTTAACCATACAAGAAATCCCTGAACATTTTAGGGACTTCATGAAATCCCTAGTTACACAGATTCCCTCTAACACACACATACATATGTACTGTACTAAACATTAAAGTTGTTTCGATCGACATACAGCAATGTATTAATAAAATTAACCTTTTAATTGGGTATTAGAAAATGGGGTGTTAAACTCATTGAGAATCCTTTATAAGTCTTTCATCAAAAATTTAATAAGAAACTTTAACTTTTAGAAAAAAGGACCCTCCTGATCTGTTAAGATTACCGTCAAATTTACCCCATATGTATGGACCCCCCCCCCCCCCTAAAATTTCAAAACCACTTTTCAAACTCTCCAGTCTGGAAATTAAAGTTTGCTGAGGGAAGAAAATCTATAAGGAATAAATATCGAAAAATTCATATAGCGACGAGAATATCAATTTTATTTTTAATTCTTTGTTTACAAATGTAAACAAAGTTTACAAAAATGAGTAGAGTTTCATTATTTACAGCGCATATTTTTTGTATATAATTGTAAACTGCCATTAGCAAGCGCAGACATCTTACAGGCTGAAATCTACTATTATAATTATAAAAATTTTAAGTAAATACTTAAGGACAAGAGAAAATTTACATACTAGGACATACTATATTAATTTTTAATTAGGTATAATTATAAAATTTTTAAATGAAGACTTAAGGACAAGAGAAAATTTACAGACCAGGACATACTATATTAATTTTTAATTTAGGTATAATTATAAAATTTTTAAATGAAGACTCAAGGACAAGAGAAAATTTACATACTAGGACATACTGTATTAATTTTTAATTAGGTATAATTATACAATTTTTAAATGAAGACTTAAGGACAAGAGAAAATTTACAGACTAGGGCATACTATTAAAATACTATTAAAATACTATTAAAATTAATTTTGAATTTAGATATAATTATAAAATTTTTAAATGAAAACTTAATGACAAAAGGAAATTTACAGAATATGACAACCTGTATTCATTTCTAAACATTATATTTGAATATATAAACTTGGAAAGGGGTTCTCATTGTAACAGACTGTTACAAATTCAGATAACTGATGACTGTGTATGCTTAAATTTGACAGTATAGATCATTTCTATATGGATACTAAATTCCATTACAGTGCATCTGTATAATATACATTTACAATGCAATACTATTAAAACAGAAATAATGAAGGAATCAGGTCGTATAATATACATGCATACTTACATACATACATACTGTACATACATACATAGTACATACATACTGTACATACACATCTTAAAACTTTAGTGTAGACGTTGCATACACAAATTGTTAAACTGTATAAAACAATAATAATAAAAATAATTATCATTATTACGTTGTTGAGTATTTGGGAAAGGAACGACGAGTATGTCGAGTAAGAATACATCATATTCAGTAAGTTTGGATTTGGTTAGATTTTAATTGCTTTATGATTCATGAGCGAACACTGATTTTAATTTATTCGATAGATTATTACATAATAATTCCAGTGCTAAATAAGTATAAAAATTTCTACTACACTGACGAGTATAATTTACCTTTGAAATACAGTATTATGTTCATTGTTCACCCTATTCGTGGTGAATTGGATTTTCTATGACATTTTCGGTTATTATTATTATCGGGACAAGTTGATTTGTAATTTAACATAAAAAGAGTACATTTGTACTTCAAAGATGTACTTTTAAAATTTTAATATAAGCAGCTGCTTAAATATTATATATTGATGATTAATTTGTCATTATGTCCTTTAATTTTTGTCGTGAATAAACTAAAAATTTGAGCAAATTTGTCCTTATAAGTTCTTTAATTTTTGTTCTGAATGAACTAAAAAATTGAGCAGAATATATGTTACAAATGCCTTATAATTCCTTATAATTCCTCATAATTATACCTTATAATTCACTTATAATTTTCTCATAAATCAATTTCTTTTTGGGGGTTTATGATTAAAAGGTTAATAATATAACAACATGCACAGCTGCACACCCCAATATGGGATCGTATGATATGTGACGTGTGGATAGACGAGAGAAAAGTAATGTACTCGTGTAACGCTTTAGGCGTATTTGTGGTTAGAAAATGTAATTTTGTTAGATTAAAAGAGAATTTGGTGAGTTTATATAATCTATATTTTCAATATGGAGCCGAAATGATCGTTTGTCATGGAACGCATTTCCAAATATTTTTTACTGACAGTAACACGCGATATCGTATGCAGTCAATAATAATATTGAAGTCGGGTATTAAATACGTTTTGAGAGGTATTCAATAATTTTCCAGAAAGTATAACGAAAATATCACGACTTAACCTTACATGAAATCTCTGAATATTTTAGGGATTTCATGAAATCCCTAGTTACACAGATTCCCTATAACATATATACACCTCATAACCTCGTAGCAGTTCCGTGCGTTGGTCTCTCTTCACACGAAGGTCAAACTAACTGGTAGCCTCGCCCTTTATTATATATATATATTATATATATATATATATATATATATAATATATATATAATATATATATATATATAATATATATATATATATAATTATGCGGTTGCTTCTACAGAGCTTCAATTTAATATTTAGTAGAAATCCAATGACAAGGAGAAATGTAAATGCCATGAAAAGTCTTCTTTATTGCGCAACGTTTCGAGCAATACGCTCATCTTCAGGCTGTTTAATAACAATGTGAAATTAAAATCAATATTGAATGAAAACAAACAGAAATTTCTATAACCTATTCGTAAAGACAAATTTTAAAAGACTGAGAAAGGGGTTAAGTTCTAAGTTATACAGATTTACATATCAAAATTAAGAAGTTATTTTTAAATACATGTAGTAAATGTGAAATTAATACACTGGAAAAATTACCAATAGTACACTGGAACAATGGAGCTATCTACCTTACACAGCAGTATCCGAGGCCGACTAATTTGAGCAGAGGAGACGGGAATGAAAGATGGCGAGGGAGATAGGGGAAGGAGGGATATAAGGAATTGGGGAAGGAGAGGGATCATAGCAGATTGAGAGGGACGGACGATGAGTCAACATTCAGACTAGGGGACAATGCTTTAATGAAAAGGGATTCTAAAATTCTTAGTGAGTTGGGACAAGTATTACAACCAAGAATTTTAAAATTGTCTAAAGTGACATCAATTTTGCATTTGATGCTATGTTCACGTATGCTGGAGGCTTCCTTAGTTTTAAAATTTTACCTGTTCGGCCACTTATTCCCATATGCGAAAAATCTAGCCCTGAGAGAGCGAACAGTGCTGCCGATGTAATTCCAAGGAGACACCTAGGCAGGTAAATAAATATACAACACGCTACGCAACGAGTTAGGGGTTCGATCCTTCGCTAAAAGCTACCTAAAGACGTTTTATTAATAAATATGATGCGGAAATCAGTATGATAAAAAATTTCCTTAACAATTTTGTAAATTTAAGCTTAAATTCCTTATTCAAGGGACCCATTTCAGGTACCAAGAAATATTTTATATCCTTCGGCACTGTAATACATGGAAGTTGAGGGCTATAAACATTATTTAAGAAGGATCTAATTAGTTTGTCTACATATTGAACAGGAAAACTATTATTAGTAAAGTATGATCTTAGATTATTGAATTCATCATTAAGTAAGGTAAATTAGAGGTCAAATTATATCCTCTGAACAGGAGAGTTTTAATACAAGACATCTTATAGTTGAAATCAGTAAAACTAAAAAAATTCATGCCCAAACCAGTGAAAGTGGGTTTCCTATAAACTGATGTAGTAATAGAATCACCGTTTTTCGAAATTAAAAGATCTAAGAAGGGGAGGGAGCCATTTTGCTCAGTTTCCATTGTATACGTTATATTGGGGTGCAAAGAATTTAGGAAGTTAAAGAATTGTTGCGCTTGTACCGCATTATCAAAGACTGCTATCGAATCATCAACGAAGCGTCGATAGAAAATTGGCTTGAGATGAGTGGGAGATTGTCTAAAAATTACACTTTCTAAATGAGTCATAAAAAAGTCAGCTGCTAGCGGTCCGACTGGTGATCCCATCCCTACCCCATCAATTTGTTGGTAAACCTTATTGTTGAAAGTGAAATAGCATTGTTTGAAGACCAATTCTAAAAGTTCCTTCAAATGAGACAATGAAAACCATGAAAATTATCAACTGAGCTAAAAACCCTATCTAAAATAATGGCAATAGTTTCAGATAAGGTACATTTGTGAAAAGTGACTTTACATCAAAACTGACAAAAAACTTTTTTGAATCGAAGTTTTTACCCAGGAGTTCTTTTTGGAATTCAAACGAGTTATTTATAGTGTAAACATTTTTCGCAAAGGGGGACAGGAGACGAACAACAAATTTTGCCAATTGAAAGGTGGGTAAGTTATACGAAGCTAAAATAGGACGGAGAGGTGTTCCAGCTTTATGGATTTTAGGCAGACAGTATAATTGAGCAAGATTAGCACCAGATGCGAACAACTGAGAGTAAGTATCATTTTTTATTATCTTTAAGGACTTTAGTCGTGACAGAAATCTATTAACCTGGTCTTCTAACCTTACAATGACTTTATTTACAGGTTCTAGAATTGTTTGAATTTAGTAAGATCACTTAGGATTTCATTAGTTTTGTTTATGTAGTCCGATTTATTCAAAATAACCACTCCGTTACCCTTGTCTGGTCTAGTCACAACAATCTCCTGGTTCTTTGCCAAATTCTTAATACACTGCAAATCACTCTTCCTAAATATGAAAGATTGAAATTTAAGATTTCTAAGTTTAAGAAAAAATTCTTGAGTTAAATTTGAGAACTGACATCTGAGATTGTTGAAATCCCCCACATGGGGAACATTTTTCAAGCCATTGAAAAATTTTTCAAAGTAAGAAAAAACGAGGGCTTATATATTTGAACAACGGAAGCTTAAATTGCAAACCAAGTGACAGTAAAAACTTTTCCCGAGGGGAGAGTGTGTAACTAGAAGATTCGAAATTACCTTCTCTGAATTGAAAAAATTTGGTGAATTCATTCCCAAGCCTTTAACTTACGTTCATGTGTTTCCAAGATGGTAGAGTGAAATTTTTCTAGTTCACGTTGTACAAGAGAAATTATTAATAAATAGTCTGAATGTTGACTCATCGTCCGTCCCTCTCAATCTGCTATGATCCCTCCTCCTTCCCCAATTCCTTATAATCCCTCCTTCCCCTATCTCCCTCGCCATCTTTCATTCCCGTCCTCTGCTCAATTAGTCGGCCTCGGATACTGCTGTGTAAGGTAGATAGCTCCATTGTTCCAGTGTACTATTGGTAATTTTTCCAGTGTATTAATTTCACATTTACTACATGTATTTAAAAATAACTTCTTAATTTTGATATGTAAATCTGTATAACTTAGAACTTAACCCTCTTTTCTCAGTCTTTTAAAATTTGTCTTTACGAATAGGTTATAGAAATTTCTGTTTGTTTTTCATTCATATTGATTTAATTTCACATTGTTATTAAACAGCCTGAAGATGAGCGTATTGCTCGAAACGTTGCGCAATAAAGAAGACTTTTCATGGCATTTACATTTCTCCTTGTCATTGGATTTCTACTAAATATTATATATATATATATATATATATATACTCAGAAGATAGCAAAGTTTGATGTTCGTAAGCTTTCAGTTAACGACATAATGAGAAAATATAAACTGAGGAGAATGAGATAAAGTAGTTTTGATGGCATGATGCGATAACAAGATAGCGAGATAGCGCAGTCACGTGGTACGATAACTACTTCATCCTACACAAGCGCATTTCCAATGTATGTAATAGATTAATTAGCCATACCGAAATTTCTGTTGTATTTTAACTTCATACAAAAATATGGGAATGTTTCGGGAACTTTGTGAAGCTAACTAGAGTGTGTGTGTGTGTGTGTATATATATATAATATATATATATATATATATATATATATTAATATATATATATTAACTGCAAAGAACACACAGTATAATTAATGTAAAGAGCGATCTTGTGCGGAGCGCTCTTCTGCACAAACGTCGTTCTTTACATTATATTATATATATATATATATATATATATATATATATATATATATATATATATATATATATATATATATATATGATGACATGTAACTGGGCGCTCGCGTAGTTACCAGGTTAAGATTGTTAAAATTCTTATGCCTGAATCACTTATATAACGC
>JAJOZX010004044.1:205000-240000 GCA_023014485.1 Bathynomus jamesi
AGGCTGGAGGCCCTGATCTTCAGGTGATCCAAACCATTTTATTATGTTGACTATTTTAATTATTTTAATAATTTTATAAACTTAAATTACATATTCAATTGGCCACCAGGGACTTGAAATTTCAATGAAAAATTTTGTCCTTGTTTACATTGTTGAAGAAAGAAAATACCTTCAACATAAGGAAAAAAATTACTTTAAATATTGGTATTCAATTTACAAAACTAAAATAAAATTATTTTATCATTTTACTGAGTAATAAAACTGTTTAACATTATTTTAGCTACGGTATACGACTAACAAATTCTGGTACTGTATATTGTGGAGTGAGCTAAGGAAAAGCATTTAAACAAATTTGAAATGTAAAAATATGAAAAATGAAAATTTTCACATTAGATTAGTAAAATTTATGAAGGGAATTGATTTTCTAAAATATAGGCAAAGAATGGGCATCGGCTAAATTTTAGAATCAGTACATCACTAATTTATATATATATATATATATATATATACATATATATATACACATGTGTGTGTGTAAACAAAAAATTTATAAATCCTACAGTATAAAAATAATAAGATAATAAAAGTGTTAGAAAGGACAAAGCTTTCAACAATGGTTTAGTCAACCTTTTTTTTAAGGTTCTCAGTAAAAATTAAAATCAAACATTATAAGAGAGAAAAACTTTTATTATTTTATTTTCTTCTTCTTTGGGAATTTGTAAAAACAAAAGTAATATTCTGCATTATACCGTATTTTAAATATATAAAATATATATTTTTTTCAAATAAACTTAGACCTTGAGGCTACAGCATAGGTTTAGTAACTATTTTCACCTTTTTGATTTTGGATCAAATATGTAGATAAGAATATAGCTAATAAAATACTCTATAAATATTATAAAAACAAAGAAAAATATCAATCATGCGTGTAAAAATTATAAAAGATTTTATACTAAGTAATGTCAGGCCTCGGGTGTACAGCAAGGTCATATGCTGTCCACATAGGTATTTTTGTCGGGCTACAGTGTTTAGGCTAAGATTTACCTCGTTTAATATAGCTTTAATTAGGCCAAATAAAAGAAACAACCTTTAGTTCTATATGAGTAAAGGTTAGGTTAGATTAGCTGAACTTTCAGGAAGATTTACAGAGCCTAAAAATTTAGCGCAGTCGAAAGGAACGATACGAAACGATAGAAAAACAACAACAATACATTTTGGCGCCTAAGTTAAACTTTAACACAAACGCTACAGTGCAGTTTCCGCAACCGTTACCAAGAATTGCTAACTGGTCTTGTTTTTCTTTTATTTTTGAGAAATGTTTACAAAATGTGGCCAACGTTGTTTTATCGAAATCAACTCAAAATCACTAATTTTAACCTCCCAAATGAAAACTAAATTTCAACTTTACAAGAAGAATAGAGAAAGTTTGAACCGTATTCTTACAAAATGTGAAAGTTGTTCAGTATTTTAAAGTAAATCCGATAAAGTGCATCTTGTATATTCCCGCAGGTCCGTCTGTTTCTGACCCTCCCCCTTGGAGAATACCTAATATTATCAACTCTTCTACATTTCTAAAAGTTAGGAACGAAGGAACGAGAAAGACAGCAAAGAATGCCACATTCAAAATACCGACTATACCATGTTAGGTTATATTAAAATACTTAATGATATGAAATTCATGTCATAACTTGTTTGATAACTTCTACGTTTATAGTTTAAAAAAT
This sequence comes from Bathynomus jamesi, assembly GCA_023014485.1. Taxonomy (NCBI): domain Eukaryota; kingdom Metazoa; phylum Arthropoda; class Malacostraca; order Isopoda; family Cirolanidae; genus Bathynomus; species Bathynomus jamesi. The sequence continues at coordinate 206,725 of JAJOZX010004044.1, forward strand.
AAAATTATTTTTGGGAAAAAAAAACAGCCAAAACCAAAAAAAACGGGGTTTTGAGAGATCGATTTTTTCTAATTTTTTTTTATTTTGGCAACACCCACCCGAAACTAAAAGTTCGTCCCATCACTATATATACCCCTTTGGTTAACTTCCGCCCGAATTGTTCATTCTGACGAAGGTCAAGCTTTTCACTCCACCTTACACTTACAGTTTAACGTGGAATCCGAACCACGCCCCACCAGCAGCCAGCGTCTTAACCACTAGGCCACCTACGGTATCCATTTATCTACCAACCATTTTCTTTATTATGTGGAAGGATGAATAGCCGGGTTTTGCTGCGCGCCGGCTGCCGTCACCGGGTCTCGAACCCGGGGCCGATGGATCCGTAGTCAGCGACGGTAACCACTACACCACCACCACCATGATAATAATAATGATAAGCTTTGTTGGCTTTACTGGTATATAGACTAAATTTTAATATATATCCATGTATGAGATTACATGTGTGTGTTGTGTGTGTGTGTGTGTGTGTGTGTGTGTGTTGTGTGTGTGAGGTTATGGATTTTATGGAGGGAGAGTGAATCCCTTGCTTCGTCACTGCAATATCCGATAAAGAATTTAGTCGATTTTTGCCTTTTATTCAATGAAATAATGTTATTATTTTGTTAATTCGGTAGCTTATATCCTGCCAATAAAGCTTATCATTATCATTATCATTATCACCAATCACCATTATCATTAATGACTTAAATTTAATTGATATAAAAATTTTGTGAGTTGATTATTTTTTTTTTTTTTTACTATTCTGTACTAGTATTTTTAAATTTTGTAGTGCGTATTTTGTTTGTATTTTGTTTCCGACAACGAGTAAAGTTTCTGATTTAACAGCAAGCAAATAGGCTTAAGTTTCAAATTCCGGAGAAAAAGTTAAAAATAATGTTAAAAAATATGGCGATAATCTGTTCAGATATTGGCATTAAAACTTTACACCGGTGTCGACATGAGTGCCATATGAAAGGGTTTTAAATGTTGCCAGAAAGAGGATAACTGTTTACAAAAAAGAAAATGTTTTGAACCTTTGTATATATATATATATATATATATATATATATATATATATATATATATAAAATATTTCAACGCTATTTTGAAAGAGATTGGAGTCAACATATTGGACAGAATTTTGGAAACGAACTTCAGAAACTGGTTTCACATGTCAAAGAGCAAATGGAAAACCTAAATTGAACATTGTAAAGCTTGAAAAGCGACTAAATTACTCCGTGGAACATAAAAATTTTCACAGTAGTTAGTTAACTGGAGATCGGCGAGTCAGATGTAAGCCAATTTGGTACCACATGATAAATCTCAGTTCATTTGTTGCCAAAACAAAGGTGAAGTATTTCGTGAGTATCTCATTATGAATACTGCTAAGCATCACATTTACATCCAAATTTAGTTAGTAATCAGTGGCACCAGTAATGGTAGCCTTTACGCTGTTGAAAGAACAATACAACAACGTCATTATCGTAAAATTATAGAAAAAGGAGTCATTCTTCAACTTATGACTAGTTCCTCAAATGATAACATTATTATTTTAGGCATACTGTGAAGCGAACAGCAAACAAAATCAAAATGGCTCGTCTGTGGTCTTAAGTAGCTTAGATTGAGGCATTACAGTTTACTAATAGTCTATTTGATGACTCTGAGACATTTGAAAATTTATTAACCCATGAAAAGTAACTTCCCATAATTCTTTGAATTGACTCATACAGTCAATTTTGGGAAAAAAAAAAAAAGATGTCTCAATACAACGCCGAGATAGATGACCAAAAATGTCTCAACTGGAGTCACTTTCGTTTTGTATGCTTCTTTTATGACTGGAAAGCTAATTTCTCTTCCGAAATGATCAGTATAAGGAATACAACAGATGTGAACCCATTCAAAAGTTTATAGCGGGTTGTCAAGTTAAAAATTACAGCAATCGCAAGTTAATGATAAACAAAACCCATTACAGTCCTCACTCAAATCTGACATTATTCAATGAATATTGCAACAATAATCCTTGAAATAACCTAAAAGCATTCACAACACTCCCATTTGTTCACATCCTCTACAAACGTCAAATTGAGCGATTGAATGTCACCGAAAACAAAGTAATTTTGGGGATTAGATTAGATTATATTTACTAAAGCTGATTTAGGTTAAATTATGTTAGTGCGACATTTGAGCGGTTAAAAGTGAAGAGTCAGAACCGAGTTTAAATTATACAGGGTGTTCAAAAAGAAACGCAACCCATTAGAGGATGCATATATCATTGTAACCTAATCCTTTTCTTTTTGTTTCGAGGTGTGTTTCTTTTTGAACACCCTGTATATAGATTAAATTATTAACGTTATTTTCCGAAATAAGTTGCAGTTTCTGTTTACATATTTTTCAAACATCTGAAATTTGTGTATAAAAGAAAATGCACACACACACACACACACACACACACACATATATACATATATATATATATATACACACTTTGGTTAGCTTCCGCCCCAATTGTTCATTCTGACGAAGGTCAAACTTTTCACCCCACCTTAGACCTACAGTTTAACGTGGAATCCGAACCAGCCCCACCAGCAGCCCAGAGTCTTAACCACTAGGTCACCCAGGGTACCCAATTATCTACCAACCACTTTCTTTATTGTGTGGAAGGATGAACAATTGAACAGCTGGGTTTTGCTGCGCGCCGGCTGCCGTCACCGGGTCTTGAACCCAGGGCCGATGGATTCATAATCAGCGACGCTAACCATTACACCACCATATATATATATATATATATAATATATATATATATATATGGTGATGCAAAAGTCGCGCATCATAGGAATTTTCAGTGTTGATTATAATATATTTTTTTCTTTTAGGTAGGGGATTCTGTGTCGATGAATCGGTACAGAATTTAAATTCTGTACCGATTCATCGATTTATTGTACCTGGTATTCCATACATTAAAACCAAGCTCACCCTCATCTATTGTTAATTTCGCAGCCATCCCCTACCTAAAAGAAAAAAATAATATACAGGGTGGGCCGTAAGTTTCCATACATAGCAAAAATTAAACGTTTGTTTTTATGTTTCAGATACCCTAAGAATATGCGTTTGACGAAAGAGCAACGAATTGAAATCATACTGATGGCTGGGTCGGGAAGCAGTCGCATGGTTGCAATGAACTTTAACAGACAACATGGAACGAACATCACACACTGGCTGAGTCCGACGAAGATGCAAGGTGCCGGTAAAGTGATGGTGTGGGCCGGGATATGGGGTGACAGAATTATTGGACCAATTTTTGTCAGTGGAAATCTTAATGCCGAAAGGTATCTTAACATGTTGCAAGAAGAGATTTTCCCATCCCTGCTAAACGAGGAAGGTAACTTCCCAGTTTACTTCCAGCAAGATGGAGCTCCACCTCATTATGGTCTTCACGTGCGTCGGTATTTGGATCAGCAGCAGTTTCCGGATGCTTGGATTGGTCGGCGTGGTCCTGTGGAGTGGCCTCCCAGATCCCCAGATCTCACCCCCCTTGATTTCTATCTTTGGGGGCACTTGAAGGCCATGGTGTATCAGGAAAAGATACGAGACATAAATCATCTAAAGGAACGTATCACCAACGCCATTACAAGCATAACGTCAACTGTGCTAATGCGTGTTCATCAACAGTGGGGAACACGTATTGAAATGTGTTTTCAAAACAATGGCAACCATGTAGAGCATATTATATAAATAAAAATGGTTGTCCATAAAAAAATGTTTATTTTTCCTATGTATGGAAACTTACGGCCCACCCTGTATTATAGTCAACACTGAAAATTCCTATGATACGCGACTTTTGCGCCACCCTGTATATTCTACTGCCATTGTTTTTTAATTTCTATTTTTTTCTTTAGTGTAATTAGAAGTTAAGTTTGTTTTTATAGTATAGAAACTATTAAATTGTACATTTTATATGACAATAGTAACTTTAATAGTTTAAAATTCAACTATTCTATTATCTAATTTTCTCTCATTTCTATTCACGATAACTGTAACGACTTTGAGCGAAAATTTTTATTACAGACTTTATGAACTGTAAGAGAGTTAAAAAAGGTCATTGTACTTTATCACGGTTAGGTTACAAACTCGAGTGACAACGGCGTGATAGGCAATTTTAACATTAAATTCTCTTTAACTATTTCTGAGTTTAATTTAACTTTGAAACAAATTAAAACCCGAGAATAAATTTCACCTTTTCACCTTTGATTCCCAATTATCTTGATTCCCATATTCCATTTCTGGTACATATATAATCTTCAATTCCCATTCCTAAAATTGATATTCATAAAAATTTAGATTTCAGTTTAAATATTGGATTTGAACCTTCAAAAAGTGTTTTAAAATGTTAATTATAATTCGAAGTGTATCATTTAGACAGCTTTCAATTCCTATTCATTCAAGCGCTGACATTTCTGCATTCTTTATTCTGTATTTTCCTATTTCTTTTACATAAGTTTATCGTAGGATCAAGTAAAGATAAGCGCCCCCAACCTTTTTTAGTTAGCTTTATAAGGCTAACTAACGAAAATATCACGACCTAACCTAACCAATCGTCAAGGGCGTACAGTTGACCTAACGATTGGTAAGGTTAAGTCGTGATATTTCGTTAGTTAGCCTTATAAAGCTAACTAAAAAAAGGTTGGGGGTGCTTATCTTTACTTGATCCTTATCGTATTCCAAAATTTAATTAATTTTTTTTGATGGAAATTAAGATTTTAAATAAAAATTGAAATTTCACATGTAAATTAAAATTATTATGATGCAAATGAAGTGAGGAGGGTCAGAAAATGGCACACTATTCAAGCCAATTAATACGTCCTATTGCGTTAACTCTCGGATTATTATACCAGCACTACCGGGATTCGAACTCCTGACCTCAGTTTCTTCACTTTGCTTATAGGGAAACGGCGTTACGCACTGAGCTACGAACGGACGCTAGGATTTTCATAGTATAAAAAGTTAATTACAACATCCTCGTTGGTTGTTCCCCGCCATAAACCTACTGTAAAATGGACTTTATAATTAAAGAGTTACTGTACTGTGAAAGAATGAATACAGTAAACTGTAAATAAGTTTCTGTAAAATGTTTATTATTGTAGGTAAAACCGAAATCAGCCTATAATTTTTTTAGATTATGCCTATTCGACTCCTTTCAGTACAGGAATCACCCTGTAGCAACCAGCTATGGACGCTGGATTATTATGCGGGAGAAAATATAATATTTGGATGTTGTTTAACCTACTTCATAAGGGAGTAATGTCAGAGGTTATGTGACGGAGAGGACCTACAACTTTACTTGGGATCCGAATCATCTAAGGCCTGCTACAGTATTTGAACGAAAAAAACGGTCCCCCATCCAACTACTTAAAGACCCAACGTCGCTTAACCTCGCTGATCTAACGGGAAAAGTTGGCGAGACGTAACAACGGTTCAGCCCGCAAATTATATAGAACAGGGTGTTAAAAAAGAAACGCAATCCGAAACAGAAAGAAAAGGGTTAGATTAACAATGATGTATGCATTCTCCAATGGGTTGCGTTTCTTTTTGAACACCCTGTGTAAATAATAATGCTGACGACGATAGAAAACGCGCACGTTTCTTATCTCAAAATTCAAAGCGCTTTCAGAATTTTCATTAAATTTGTAACAAAAATCTATTTGTTTTTAAAGTCAGACTATGTTGCTAGCGACCAAATAAACATTGCTTTATAACCCTTTCATGCCGTATGGGCGCAAATGAGCCCATCAAATTTTAAGAGATTTTAGTCATTCTGGAGATATAACACAAGTGTTTTTTTGTGGCATGAAAAGTAAACGAAAATCAGGTATGAAAGGGTTGATATATTTGCAATTTGGATAAGATGAACAAGGAACGAAAAATATGATAATAAAAAATAAGCTAATATTTCACTAGCTATTTATCAAAATATATCGTAATTACAAGCAATTCAGAGAAATAACTCTGTTGCGTCCAATATATGACAACTATAAAATGGTATATTATTATTTATTTTATATATTCATATAGAAATTATTTATAAATAATACTATTTATTTCTCTGATATTTCAAGTCGAGTGTCCCCCACCCAACCTTTACGCGCGATGGAGTTTGACTAAATTATCATCATATTTTCAAAATTGTTGTAATGTATATTCAGCGATCCTTGCTTCAAATAACATCCGTCATACCAGGTTTATTTTTATGAATATACACTGTAGAAGGAAACTGAAAAGTATTGAAGTGAGAAACCAGGAAATAGTGAGACTCGAACCCGCTTCTCATGGTTTCAGAGAGAGAGAGAGAGAGAGAGAGAGAGAGAGAGAGAGAGAGAGAGAGAGAGAGAGAGAGAGAGAGAGAGAGACGACTAGGAAACCACCAGTGTGTGTGTGTGTGTGATTATATACTTTTAGTAGCTGGATAATCATTATGCACTTTTAGTAAATGAATAATCATTATACACTTTTAGTAGATGGATAATCATTATACATTTTTAGTAGATAGATAATCATTATACACTTTTAGTAGATAGATAATAGTAAAACTATTAAAAACGTTAATATTTATTCTAATTGTTAAGAATTTCTTTAAAACTTTAGAAATGTATGAGATTGGTTCTAATCTAATCATGTGCAGATTATGGAAATAATCAGATTGGACACTAAGTAGAGTTAGGTTTTGCTTAACAACCATACGTTACGAGGGACATTTCTAAATAATGATAAATCTTTAATTCATACAAAAATGAAATTTGGGATTCTTGTACAATGCTTAGACCAATGACTTAAGACTCATTGCGAGTAATGAAACCCAGCTATTCATCCTTCCACACAATGAAAAATTAGTTGGTAGATAAATGGGTACCCTGAGTAGCCAAGTGGTTAAGAGCTGGGCTGCTGGTGGGGCGTGGTTCGGATTCCACGTTAAGCTTTAGGTCTAAGGTGGAGTGACAAGCTTGACCTTCGTCAGAATGAACAATTCGGGTGGAAACGAAACCAAGATTAACCAAGTAATGTGTAAGATTCTAAGCAGCTAGTTGCTAAGGAAATTAGTTTATATTAGTGATGTACCGATTCCAAAATTTAGCCGATGCCGATACCAATGCCGATTCTTTGCCTATACAGTATTTTAAAAAATCAATTCCCTTTATAAATTTTACTAATCTAATGTGAAAACTTTAAATTTTTGTATTTTTACATTTCAAATTTGTTTAAATGCACTTCCTTAGCTCATTCCACAATATACAGCACCAGAATTTGTTACTCATATATCGTAGCTAATATGACTAATAACATAGTAACTGTATCCGAAATTGGATATATGGAAGCAAATATATCTGAAGTTTGGTTTGTGTTATTGGCTTTGTGAAGTAACCAAAACTGAAGGTCAATTCGCATCTAACAAATTTATTGAAATATTGGAAGAGGTGAGCTACATCCTTTAACAGGAGCAATGATTTTATTCTCCCCCCGAAAGAACTCCCTGGAAGAGGAAACTATATGGATGATAAAAAAAATCCTGGGAATATAATAGTATTGTAACAGATGTCAGATTTTACGCATCCGCGGATGCGGATGCGGTTGTCTATAACAAAAATTATAGATTTTCGATTCTCCACATTATTAACATGTTTTAGATTTTTATAACGTAAAAGCCCTTGGTCACTTGATCGCTACAACATTGATCAATTCAGTAAAAAAGCCATATAGGTAAGCAATCATGCTATGTATAATGTACCGGTACACTGTACACTACATTTGTACTTACCAATAATAGTGATGCTATGGTATACTCTTTCAATATAGTATTTACGAGTTTTAGCCACAATGATTATTGTAGTGTGTTACCAAGACGCGGGACAAAGACCCAACTCGTAATGCATCCCACCAATCACTCCCCCAACCTCCGTCCTTTAATGAAGTGGTTAAAAGTTTCTAATTTACCCTTTTTCACATATAAATTTAATATCCTTTACATTTCTTGGCACGCACTTTTCAGTTTATTAATTTCTATATTTGATTTCAAGAATTGGAAGATTGTACTTGAGAAACAACAGCCTTTCCCCTTTCTCACCTTTAAGTCTATTTCTCTTTTTATCATATATTACACCCACGCCACTAAATAACTGTTCACTGGGTACACTTGATGGAGGACAGGCAAGGTAAGTTCTAGCTAATTTACTCAAAACAGGATAAACTTTATTTTCCTCTTCCACCAAGACAAACAGTCCTCTTCTTGTCCAAGTCTTTTCTCCTTGTGGTACTGTTCAACTGTTTCTCTTGAACTTTTTGTTGGTTCTACTTCATTCATCCACGAATGAAGTGGGCGCGGCTTAGCAGACTCAAAATTATAAATTTTCTTTCTCCGTCTAACCTTTTACCTATACAGCCTTGTCAAGGAAGCAGCGGATGTAATTAGACACGCTAAAAAATATGAGACAAATGACTGAAGATGAGCGCTTCTATGCTGTTGTGGTATTGCTGCCCCTTCAACATCATTTTCTTTACTTGAAGTTTTTGAACGCGGAACATCAGTCAGTGTCATCATACAGACGTTTGGAAATTAGGTTCATACTTCATATATGAAAACGTGGATCACCTGAAGATCAGTGCCCCCAGCCTTTTCTAGTTAGCTTTATAAGGCTAACACAACGAAAATTTCACGACTTAACCTAACCAATCGTTAAGTCAACTGTACGCCCTTGACGAATGGTTAGGTTGTGATATTTTCGTTAGTTAGCCTTATAAAGCTAACTAAAGAAAGCTGGGGGCACTGATCTTCAGGTGATCCGGAAAGGTTATAACGTTATAACATCCGCAAATATCCGCATTGTAAAGTGTGGATGCGAAAGCAGATGTCACATATATCACTAGACTATAATAGTTAATGAAGGGGAAATGAAGCATGAGAACTTATCAAAGTATCTTGTCCAGCACGATGTAGAAAGGTCTGACAAGAAACTAAAAGGTCGTAAAATTTTCAGAATTCAATAGCTGTTGCGATGCCCGGATATATATATATATATATATATATATATATATATATATATATGCAAGTATGCGCCTGGGTGGTGTAATGGTTAATGCCGCTGACTACAAATCCATTGGCCCCGGGATCGAGACCCAGTGACGGCAGCCGGCGCACAGCAAAACCCAGCTGTTCATCCTTCCACACAATAAAGAAAGTGGTTGGTAGATAAATGGGTACCCTGGGTGGCCTAGTGGTTAAGACGCTGGGCATTTGGTGGGGCGTGGTTCGGATCCCACGTTAAACTGTACGTCTAAGGTGGAGTGAAAAGCTTCACCTTCGTCAGAATGGACAATTAAGGCGAAAGGTAACCAAAGGTTATATATATATATATATATATATATATATATATATATATATATATAATTTTAGTGTGGACCGGATATCCACATCATTTTTAACATCCGCATCCGCATTTCTGACTGCGGATGTTATGCGGATATTACCTCTAATAAATTATGCAATTTACAATTAAATTAGCTTATAAAGTAGCTTATAAGGCCCATTCATGCACATTTCATGTAAAGTAATAATTATTAATGAACAAACAAATATATAAACCTCAAAATATAAATATCTGGTAACACAGAAAATTGAATGAAACTTGTTTCATTGAATTTTATGTGGCTGAAACTCTTGAGAAAGTTATTATTTTTATCATAATGAAAACATTAATATTAATTTTAATTCTTATGCATTGCCTCCCATAATAGTAATATCACGAAATTTGAAAAATTATGTCATCTATTCATAATTCTATATAATATTGATAGATTAACTAAATATCCGCATCCGCGTATATTGAAAGTAAAGATCCGCATCCGCAGATGTTGAAAAACTGACATCCGATCCACCACTAAATTATATATACAGGGTGTTTGAAAACTTTCTGTACAAATTGTAATGGGGGATAGGCAACACCAAGACAAACCCTTTTCGTCTATAAGTGTATGTCCGCTGACGTCACCATTCGGCGCGAGAGGGCGCCGCTGCAATTGGCTAAAAGGTGAAGTGGGCTAGACTCGCGCTTGCCGCGGGCATTCTTAAATCGGACGTAGTACGCGTAACATGGAGCGCTTCACGACTGCTGAGATGGCTGACATGCATATGGTGTATGGGGCTGCCAATGGAAACGGAAGAGCTGCTGTGAGGTTGTACCGACAGCGCTTCCCAAACAGACGTGTGCCAAACCACCAAACGTTTGCGCATTTGCATCGGCGACTGCGAGAAACTGGAACATTCCATGCAAACATGCATGACACTGGTCGGGAGAGAAACGTGCGCACTCCTGACATGGAAGAAGAAATCCTACGGCGATTTGAGGACAATCCAAGCGCAAGCACGCGAGGTGTTGCACGTATCCTCGGTGTGAACTACGACTGGTCTGGAGAGTGTTGCATGTGCATTGTGCATGTTAAACACACCCTCACGTGTGAAACAGGCCTCATCTGAGAACAGCACATAAGCCGGAAAATTAGGCTGCACCGCTGTCTGCTGCAGAAACCAGCGTGCGAATTCCACACGAAGAGGGTAATCCCGAGGTTGTAATGCCTGGACTCTCTGACGATGAAACGGATGTAACTACTGCTCGTGCAACACTCTCCAGACCAGGTCGTGGTTCACACCGAGGATACGTGCAACACCTCGCGTGCTTGCGCTTGGATTGTCCTCAAATCGCCGTTGGATTTCTTCTTTCATGTCAGGAGTGCGCACGTTTCTCTCCCGACCAGTGTCATGCATGTTTGCATGGAATGTTCCAGTTTCTCGCAGTCGCCGATGCAAATGCGCAAACGTTTGGTGGTTTGGCACACGTCTGTTTGGGAAGCGCTGTCGGTACAACCTCACAGCAGCTCTTCCGTTTCCATTGGCAGCCCCATACACCATATGCATGTCAGCCATCTCAGCAGTCGTGAAGCGCTCCATGTTACGCGTACTACGTCCGATTTAAGAATGCCCGCGGCAAGCGCGAGTCTAGCCCACTTCACCTTTTAGCCAATTGCAGCGGCGCCCTCTCGCGCCGAATGGTGACGTCAGCGGACATACACTTATAGACGAAAAGGGTTTGTCTTGGTGTTGCCTATCCCCCATTACAATTTGTACAGAAAGTTTTCAAACACCCTGTATAGTACAGCGTAGGTGGAAACAGTTGTTTCTAAAAAAAAAAATTCTATTTCTGATTTTTTTTAATATAAAGGTAATTTTTAAGTTAAAAACAGTTAAAAAACATTTAAATTATTTATATTTTAATTTACTTAAACGTAAAAATTAGGGGAAAAAAACGCTCTTCTGTGAAATATAAAATATATTAAAAATACGTTTAAAAATTTATCACTACCAAAAAATTGAAATATTGCAAGACCAGTAAAAGTTAATTATAATGTCATCAAAAATATTCGATTACATAAAAAAAATGGAAAGGCAAATGTTTTTCATTACATTTTTAATTACTTTTACAAGATGTAATTTCACACTGAAAAGGATTTCCATTTACGTAGCTGAGTTTCAAATTTAGTTTTACAGTTCTTTCACTGAATGTCACTACGTATATATATACACAGGGTGATTACATTATGATCTTCCCGATTTCAAACATTTATTCTGAAAAAAGTAACAAAGCTACAGCGAAAAGCAAGATATACAAATAAAGAATAATTAAATAGGTTCAGCCTCTTCTGTAGTAACTTTTCTCTTTAAATTTAACTACAAAGGAACATACAGTATGACCTTGGTAAAAATTGGGTACATTTGATTTTCAACGTGTTCAACGTAAGTTTATTTTCTGTTGACCAGTGACCAACCCTTATTAAATCCTTAGTTAGTTTCTCATGTATGTACCTAATCACCGCTTGAAAATAGGACCGTACCATTAGTATGTAGTAGTATGTATGCATTTAAATTACTGATATTGACTGCGCTGTTTATATAAACTATAAATGATAATAATGGACCAAGAACAGGACCCTGTTGGTCTCCAACTTTCCCAAGTTCATAAAGTAGACCTATGACCGTTTACATCGACAAAATATTATCTTAAAATTCCAATGAAATGCCTCCTATACCATGCCTACTTAATTTATTCAGGGAAAAAAGGGTGAGGGAACAGGTCGAATGCCTTTCAGCAGTCCACATATGTTGGTAAAGTGTAGCTCTTATCCATAAATGGGTGATTTTCATATAATAATAATAATAATAATAATGGCATAGTGCTCAGACCAATTAACGCAATGCAATCGCTCTAATTACTGTATTGTTACCAGCATCAACGGACGTCAAACCACCGACTCAATATCTTCCCTTCGTTTATGTACAGCCGTTAGCATTTGCATAGTAAAAAAACTTAATCACAACATTTTCGTTGTTCTTCTACTTTATAACTCTAAACTGGACTTTATAACTAAAGAATTACTGTAAAAAAAGGAATACAGTCAACCGTAAATAACTATAAAAAATGTTTGTTATTACAGGTAAAACTAAAATCTGTCTACAATTTTTTGAGATCACATCTATTAGACACTTTTAAATATAGGAATCACCCTGTAGCAATTCTTCAAGATCTAGAGGTAGACAGCATTTACTAATTACTAACTAATTACAGACATATTATCCATAACTAATTTAATTACAATTTTAACACGAGTTTTGGACAAGTTTTAATTTAGTTTTAATTTTACAAATTTTAAGAGTATTTCCAGGAAAGGATTCGCGATTCGATTTAATCTAAAACAAAGAAGCGTGATATAGATTGGGAATGATAGGGTCTAAAATTGAAAGGAAAAATTATATAAAATCGCTCTTAAAGCAAATCAATCACTTGGTGCCATCTTGAATGACGTCACTGCCTGTTCTATGTTTAGTTGAATTTAATATCTTCTTAGCTTTTGAAAGATAATGTACTACACCGTTCGAATTGTTAAGTTATTATGGTATACACACACACACACACACACACACACAGGTAGGGTCGCGATTTAGTGCGACCTAAAGGAACGATTTCTGTACTTGGCGAAACACTACATTACTACCTTTTTCAAAAAATACTTCGCGAATTTCATTGTATATCGCGAGGTTTGTCACGATACTTCGCGAACATTCATGGTCCCTATCTCGCGAAATATCGCGACCCCCACTGTATACATATTTATTTCATAGCCTAGTTTCTTGGAAATAGTAAATGCTATATTAAATAAATTTCGTAGCCTTTTAAACATTATTTACGAAATACATCCGAGTTTATATTCCTTGGAGCGGGAATGTTTTAGAAAATATAAAATGTAGGTATATAATATAAATAGGGATATACAGCATATATATATATATATATAGGCCTATATATACACACCGTGTGTGTATATATATATATATATGTATAGAACGACGCTTGTGTGAAGAGCGTTCCGCACAAGATGAGGAGGGAGAACGAACAAATTAAAAATGAGGTACCACCCGGGAATCGAACCCGGGATCATCTGATTGCCGGTCAGATATGCTATCCACTACACCATGGACCTCGATCAATCAGAAGTCGTAATTCTCCTATATACGAGCAGAAACCAATGCCCTGAGGGGGCACCTTCGCATGCTGTACATATATACACACATTTTAACTGCAAACAACAACACAGTATAATTAATGTAAAGAACGACGCTTGTGTGAAGAGCGTTCCCCTCAGGGCATTGGTTTCTGCTCGTATGTAGGAGAATTACGACTTCTGATTGATCGAAGTCCATGGTTTAGTGGATAGTATATCCGACCGGCAATCGGATGATCCCGGGTTCGATTCCAGGGTGGTACCTCATTTTTCATTTGTTCGTTCTCCCTCCTCATCTTGTGCGGAACGCTCTTCACACAAGCGTCGTTCTTTACATTAATTATACTGTGTGTTGTTTGCAGTTAAAAAAAATATATATATATATATATATATATATATATATATATGAATAAAACCACGAAGGAAAGGAAACAGAGTGGTGCTCAATCGCTTTCGTCTAATGACATCCTCAGGAACACTCATTAGAGGAAAGCGCTTGAGCACCACTCTGTGTTTCCTTTCCTTCGTGGTTTTATTCATCATAAATATTTTTCACGTGTTACTTTCGTGAAATAATTTCCATATATAATATATATACACAGGGTGGGCCGAAAGTCTGGATCCATAGGAAAATATTTATTTTAATACATAAATTACAACAAATGGTAAATACTTAAAATGAATATCAACTTTAACTCGTAAATGCGTATCCGTGATACTGTACAGTGGTTCGTACTCCAGTATAACAACAAATTATAACAAATGCTCAAATTGGCGGCCTCTGACATCGAGACACTTAGGGATGGAATTTATGATTTTTAATAATTCTTCGAATTGACGTTCTCGAGATGCGTGTTTCATTTGATAATCTTCTTGTTGACTTTACTGGACTATTCGTTAAAGTTTCACATACCATTGCAGAGGTATTTTCATCAGTTGCAGTTTTTGGACGACCAGAACGCCGTCGATCATGTACACTTCCTGTTTCTTTGAAACGTTTAAACAACTTGCCAACAGTCGCATGTGTTACTGGATGCTTATCAGGATGATTTCTATTGAATTCGGTAGCAACTTCTCTGTGTGTAGCGCCCTGTCTTGCGTACATGAGCACAAGTTCTACCCGGTCTTCTGTTGTTAGATCCGAAGCCATTTCTGGGCTGAAATAAAAAAAGTATTTGAGTATTTATACTGGAGTACGAACTACTGTACAGTATCACGGATACGCATTTACGAGTTAAAGTTGATATTCATTTTAAGTATTTACCATTTGTTGTAATTTATGTATTAAAATAAATATTTTCCTATGGATCCAGACTTTCGGCCTACCCTGTATATATATATATACGCAAAACAAATTTTTCTTATGATGTATTTTCTAGCGTAATGTAACTAAGGTAATGTAACTAAGGAGTATTATAAAGAAATAATTTAATTTTATTCGATACGCGACAACCTTTTAACGTAATACCGACATAAAAGGTGCACTCAACGTTTCGTCCGCTACTGTACAAGTAAAGTTTTTTTACAGTCTCTCGTCTCTCATTCACTTTGGCATGCTTGCTTTTCTGTCAAACCTTATAATTCCTGAACTATAAATATACCTACATTTTACAGGGTGTCCCATAAGTTCCTTTATCCTTGAACCTTTTGCTATTAGAATAGGGTAAGGGTAAAGGGGGCGGATAAAGGGCGTAAAGGAACTTATGAAACACCCTGTACATTTACGTCCTTCTTTATAGCCGTGCGTCCCATCTATTTCTTTTTAAATCTCCTCCTCCTCCTTTTCCCCTCAGCGATTTATTCAATTAAATTTGAAGAAAAGATATTAAAAAGAGATTTTATTCCACAGCTTTCGTTAATTTGAAGCGTTCTACACCTTAAAATACACTTCTTAAAGTTTCGTAACACCCTGTATTACCATTTTGTACCCATTCTTTTTCACCATCCAAATAAGTTCTCATATATTTACTTACTACGTTAATTTTGTTCATGTTTACAGTAGATGTTTGTACTCACACTGTTATTTCGACGTTCCATTTTAGCAATTATCTTTTGGAAGGATTTTTTTGTCTTGCATTACTTCTTTCTAACAGCGAAAACTTGCCCTCTTTTTGTATTTACTCTCTCTCTCTCTCTCTCTCTCTCTCTCTCTCTCTCTCTCTCTCTCTCTCTCTGTGGATTATTTCAAGAAAAGGTTAGACCAAATCTTGCACACTATTTGAGTGTATAGAAAATTTTCCCTGGCGCCCGTTGCCATTGGTACCTCTCGGTATGGGCCGCAAGGCCTTTTGAGGTACTTCTTTTTCTTGTAACTCCTCGTAACTCTCTCTCTCATTATCACTTTTATTCAACCCATTCCGGTCTTCTTTTCCTCATTTCTTACCCCTTTACTTCCCTTCTTATCTTTCCTTATCTCTATTTTTATCGTACGATATTCTCTCGTTCTCATTGTGATTTTTCTTCGTTCTCCTTTAATTTAGAAATTAAGTTCTTATTCTCCCCTTTTATACCTTTCTCTCGCTGTTAACGTTTAGTTTTTCTCTCTTTTTATTCACCTTTAATATAAGTTTCCCCGATTCTCACTCGCTTTCCCCACACTCTTATTCTTCGCTGCGTTGCTCTTCGACATGAATAAAGCATGGCAATATATTATACACGTAGTAGCTTTTAATTTTTTTTTTTAATAACTCTCTGAAAGGCACTGAAATTTAAAAAAATTGTTTAATAGCATCGCTACGTTCTGTCGCGCAATTTTGCAAATTAGATTAACAGAAAATTTTAGAACGATTAATTGGTGTAAATTATGTGTGATGGATGTGTGATGTAAATTATGTCTGATGTCCGAAAAGATATTACTTAGGTCGGCCGCGCACGGAATCGTCTCGCGACTCACGACTGACGAATTGGGTCGTGATAACTCGAGTCGCGTGTGGTTTTTTACATTGACAGGATGGGAGCCCCCGCACACTGCAACAACTGCGACGCGATTCCAGTGTGCTCCCATTTTGTCAATGTAATATCACACGTGACTCGAGCCATCACGACCGAAGTCGTCAGTCGTGAATCGCAAATCGATCCTGTGTGCGGCAGGCTTAATTACAAGTAATTATTTACGCATGCTTCGTTGAGTGGTATTACGCCATGAAATGATTCGCGTATGAAGATGCAGATAAAAATTTTGCGCAAACGGACAGTCATATATTTCAAAAAATGAACGAGCATTTGCTTAAAAAGAAAATATATATAATTCTTCCATAAAACAAAAACAAAAAAAAATCGCCAAAAAACAAAATTAAATAAATTAAAAAATAAATAAATTTATATTGTCAAAACCTAGCCAAAACTTGAAGCAAGTTTTTAGATACTTTACAATTTTTTGTAATAAAATAATTTAAAATTATGACCATAAAAATTTAATAGCAAAAAGTTTGTCTCGTGTGTAAAAGCCAAATTCTTTCGCATTTAAGGTTTCAAAAGATATAAAAATTTCATTCTCAAAAACATTCTTTGGATAAAAAAAAAAATTTTGGAATGTAGATTTTTGAGAGAAAAAAATGTAATCCTCAAAGTATTTCTTTAAATCTGTGAAAAAGTAAGAGCTTTTCTTAATATATAATTATATATATATATATATATATATATATATATACCGTATGTATACAGGGTGTCCCATAAGTCCGGCCTCAAAGGAAAATTTATTTTCAATCAAATTTACGAAAGTAATACGTTAGAACTAAAACAGATGTTCAAATTGATGTCTTGTTTTGGGACCTTTTTTGTTGTTGTTACAGGTAGAATAACACGCAATGGCTAATATGTGAGTGAGTTACACTCGTGAGGAGGTCCGGTGGTAGTATCTCCGAGCAACTGATACAATGAGCAGACCAACAATGAGGAAAAGGCTACTGTTCGTCTAGTGTTCCTGAGGAGGTCATTAGACGAAAGCGCTTCAGCACTATTTCATGGTTTCTTTTTCCTTCGTGGTTATTTCCCTCATATATATAAATAATATATATATAAACCTAATAACAGAAGCTCAAATAATTCTAAAATTGGAAATGTGCATGTTAATTCTTTGTTTACAAAACAACCAATTTATTTCTTCCATTTTAAATGCGATATTGGTTTATTTTGCCAACCGTTCACTCTACAAGTATATAAAATTCTGCCAACCGTTCACTCTACAAGTATATAAAATTCTGTCAACCGTTCACTCTACAAGTATATAAAATTTTGCCAACCGTTCACTCTACAAGTATATAAAATTTTGCCAACCGTTCACTCTACAAGTATATAAAATTTTGCCAACCGTTCACTCTACAAGTATATAAAATTCTACCAACCGTTCACTCTATAAGTATATAAAAGTTTGCCAACCGTTCACTCTACAAGTATATAAAATTCTGTCAACCGTTCACTCTACAAGTATATAAGTTTGCCAACCGTTCACTCTTCAAGTATATAAAATTTTGCCAACCGTTCACTCTACAAGTATATAAAATTCTGTCAACCGTTCACTCTACAAGTATATGAAATTTTGCTAACCGTTCGCTCTACAGAATATAAAAGTTTGCCAACCGTTCACTCGACAAGTATATAAAATTTTGCCAACCGTTCACTCTCCAAGTATATAAAATTCTACCAACCGTTCACTCTATAAGTATATAAAAGTTTGCCATCCGTTCACTCTACAAGTATATAAAATTTTGCCAACCGTTCACTCTACAAGTATATAAAATTTTGCCAACCGTTCACTCTACAAGTATATAAAATTCTACCAACCGTTCACTCTATAAGTATATAAAAGTTTGCCAACCGTTCACTCTACAAGTATATAAAATTCTGTCAACCGTTCACTCTACAAGTATATAAGTTTGCCAACCGTTCACTCTACAAGTATATAAAATTTTGCCAACCGTTCACTCTACAAGTATAAAATTCTGTCAACCGTTCACTCTACAAGTATATGAAATTTTGCTAACCGTTCACTCTACAAGTATATAAAATTTTGCCAACCGTTCACTCTACAAGTATATAAAATTCTACCAACCGTTCACTCTATAAGTATATAAAAGTTTGCCAATCGTTCACTCTACAAGTATATAAAATTTTGCCAACCGTTCACTCTACAAGTATATAAAATTCTGTCAACCGTTCACTCTATAAGTATATAAAAGTTTGCCAATCGTTCACTCTACAAGTATATAAAATTTTGCCAACCGTTCATTCTACAAGTATATGAAATTTTGCCAACCGTTCACTCTACAAGTATATAAAATAATTCAATTAACCAATTCATGTATAACCAATATTTTATGTCTTAATAATTAATATCATAAAATGTGTTTCGGTAGCTAGATGGGACATGACTCCAGATTCCTGGGATCTTGGGAGCATTGCTCCAGTAAATTTGACCATGAGAAAACGTAAATTTGGGTTTGGGTTTTGTTCATCCGCTAGACGTTATGCAATTTTTTTGCGTATACGTTCTTGTACAAACCAATTTTTTAAATTACAAATTTAGTTATTTTAAGTTTAGTTGGTAATTCCATATTTAACAATTATTTTTATTTTTTGTTAAGCTTCAATGTTTTGATAATTAAAATTTTATTAAAACGTATATTTTTTTAATATAAAATTATCAGGATGGACTATGTTCCATTGATCTCGGCCAGGTTTGATAAATTGGCCAGATAATTACTTGTGCGGTTTTAAGTAATCCACCATGACTCTAGAATTGAAAAGTTTAGTTAAGTTTAAACTTACTTTTACTTACTTTAACTTACCTACTTTACTTACTCTTCCTTACTTTTACTAAGTTTAAAGCACTTACTTTTACTTACTTTCATTGTACTATATTTACTTACTTTTACTCACTTTTACCATACTATATTTACTAACTTTTACTTATTTTGTATTTTTTCAGGTAGTCAATAATCAATAATGGATCCTAATATTGATGAAGTTGGAGAGAAAAGTGAGGGTGTTAAAAGGGGTTACTTTTGTGGTCAATGCAAGAACAAATATTCAAAGAAGCAAAACTGGAGGAACATTTTAATTCCAAAAAAAATATTTGTTACAATACAAGAGGTCCAAGAGTTTGGGCCCACAGCTTAGATATTGCAGTAAGAAATACCAGGATGAAGTGCAGCAAAGAGATACGGCAAAGCAGTCATTTAGTTTGTTCACAAAATGTGCTAGTGCTAGACCTCAGAAAAATGAACCAACTTCATCAACTGCTAATCTAGAAAATGAAACTTTTTCACTAGATGTTTCACAGACTGAAGAAAGTGCTTCTCCTCCACCTAAGAAACAAAAGGTAAGTGAGGAATCTGCGCATCAGACTAACAAAACTGCTTTAGAGGAATTTGAAAATTCCCAAATCCAGAAGACATTGAATGCAATTTTGCGCCTAACAAAAGAAACTCACCAAGCTGTTGTGGAAAAAAAGTAAATTCAGAGCTGTGCTCCAGTAAATTTTTTCAAATCTGGAGTCATGAGATGGGATACTGCGTCTCATAGCTTTACAGTATACACTCGGACCTCGCTAATTCGACACTCGGTATTTCGAATATCGCGATAATTTGGCTATTTTTCTGCGTGTCGAAATATCAGGCAAATTTTAGAAGATTTGGTAAAATTTGTCTGATATTTGGACACGCAGAAAAACAGCCGAATTATCGCCATATCCGAAATACCGAGTATCGAATTAGCGAGGACCGAGTGTATATAGAATCTTTACTTTAGCCTAACTTACTCTTTACTATTAATCTAAGGGAAGATTTCGTGACAGTATTGTGGCGAACATTTTTTTTAATTCGGAAAGTTACTTAGCTAATTTTGAACGTTTTCTTCTTTGATTCGTTCTCTCTCTCTCATCTTGCGCGGAATTTTCTCCTATACAAGTGTCGTTCTTTACGTTAATTATACTGCGTGTTTGCAGTTTAAATGTATATAATGTACGGCATGCGGGAGGTGCCCCCTTGGGGCATTGGTTTCTGCGCGTATGTAGAAGAATTACGGCATTTGATTGAGTGAGGCCCATGGTGTAATGGTTATCATATCTGACCGGCAATCGGAAGATCCCGGGTTCGATTCCCGGGTGGTTACCTCATTTTTTCATTTGTTTCGTTCTCTCTCTCATCTTGCGCGGAATATTCTCCTATACAAGCGTCGTTCTTTACGTTATATATATATATATATATATATATATATATATGTGAAATGCTTAATTATAAAGTTTGCCTGTCCTATATATTGCAAAGGTCAGTTTCTAAAGCTGCTGTTGAAAGAAATATTTTAAATTTTCATTTTGGTTTGGGCATAATGTTTAGGGTATGTCAAAGCAATCGAAATGCTGTAGCTGAATGACATTGTGCTGAGTGCCAGTGCCAATGCTGCATGCCACTTAAAACAAGATGAGAATAAACCTATAAAAGATTGGCTTATCATATTCACTTACAGGAACGTTAAATAAGTCTAACATTTTCCTCGTTCCTATATTTTTTTTAAACACAAATGCCCTATAATTCTTAGAGGGGGGGGGAGGAATGAGTTTTATAATTACCAAACTTACGCAATATTTATGAATGTGAATCTGTATGGTATTAAAGAGCAGAAACAAGTAATAATGCCTACATTCTACTCCCATTTTTCCTATGCAGAAAAAGGGGGTAATACTACCTTCTTTTTTCCTCGTAAAAATTTCATTAAAATTGTTTTCCGAAAGTATTTCAAAAACGTGCTGCACGGTGGAGTGACGTAGTATCCTTTGTATATGAAACAGACAGCTTCGTTGGGATCAGCCAGTTTGTTGCCCTTTGATGTCCTTTGTATTCCTTTGTATCCTTTGTATTCCTTTGTATTTTAAATGAAAATGGAACGTTTTATTGGCAGAAATGTAACTTTCACGACCTTTCAACCTTTCAAATGTTCCGTGGGATGATTCCTCATTTCACGAAGGTCAAGCTTTTCGCCTCTCTCCTACAGTACAGATAATAATAATATAACTCGAGAGAAAGATAAAACCAAGTCTAAACTGTGGAAATTAACAGTATCTATGTTAAGTGGAGCTACAGACAAACGTTTTTATACAACGAAGCACAAACTTTAACAGATATATGCCAGGACTGATAAATAACTTGGATAATCTAAGTTTTTATCATAATTTCAGTGGTCAACAAATTTTACCTTTTTTTGGTTTCTTCGACGAAGGTCTGTGTTGTTGATAGAATTTTCAGTGCTGATTACGAATATGACCTTGGAATTTTTGTATCATGTAGGGTTCTTGAGAAAACTGCGAGTTAAATTTTATCCAAAAGTATACAAAACTGCGTATGTTGTATTATGTAGGACGTGTTCTAACATTATATTGACCATACCTAAAATCTCTTTGTCGACGACTTGCGTTTATAGGCGACACTTGGGGCTTTCTTGATTAATGTTCAGCAGTAGTCAGCCAGCATCGTTGGGTCCCACCTGCCTAAGTGCCGTTTTTCCATTGTGGAGATGTCCTGGTGAAATCTTTCCCCATTTTCGTCACCAAGGTTGGTCGGAAAAAAGTCCAAATGGGAGTGTAGGATGTACCTTTAAGGACCTATTGTACCCCACTACCCTAAACGCTTTACGCATTTCCTCAAACAACTGCACATAGTTCAGTGCCTCGTTCTTACCTAAAAGTTCTTGACGACTGCTTTAAAGGCTTCCCATGCAACCCTCTCGGTTCCGCTAGGACTTTATCAAAACGGCTGTCATTTATAACCTCTTTGATCTATAGACTAACAAAAACACCTTTTATCTTCGCCTCACTTATTCGCGGAAACTTCTGTTTTAAATATCGAAATCCTGTTTATCTGCGACGCTCTTTTGCCCAGGAACTAAAGTTTGTGAAGTAGCCACTCCTTAATGGCATAATGAGAATCTGTCCCGATCTCTGTTACTCACAAAGAAAGCAGCAGCACTTTGTATATCCCAGCTGCATGCCAAGAAAAAGCGCTACGACCTTTAAATCACCACAGATGTGCCAGTTGTACTTAATGTACTTTACGTTATTCAAAACAAGCTCCATATTTTCATATGACTTTTATATGAACAGCATGTCAGACTGGAATTAATGGATAAACGTTTTCATTATGTAACAGCACAGCCTCAGACTTAATTTGGATGGGTCAATGAACAGTCGTCATTGTTCTGGTTTATGTTCACGACCAAGTGCCATCATCAATCCGTTACATCGATACAATAACACAGATTTCCGCCCAAAGAAAAAAATTTGGTCACAACGTTTTGACGGTTGCGGAACACAGAAATGTAGTGGTTTTTTCCAACACATTTTGACGGTTGCGGAACACAGAAATGTAGTGGTTTTTGCCAACACATTCCACCCTTTCAGCCTAGAACTTAGTAGCTCTGCTTTAGTCTTAGATAAGCTTAAGTCCCCGATGAAGTCACTTAATTCACATTGCGTAATTAAGTGAGGTCCTCTTAACTCAGTTGGTTGAAAATCTGGGTCCATGTCTTGTTCCAATGCTATAGGTTCATCTACGGTAGTTTCATCTTTTAAGGTTCACGTCTCTGGCCGCTCTGGTATAGGAAGATTTTTACCGTAGCACCGGTCTCATTGCCGATGGAAGATCTGGATATTCTGTCGATTTTTTGCTTTTAGAAGAAAATCCAGAAATATTCATCAAACAAAAGTAACAATCTGTGACATAATCTCTCTACTCTCACCAAACCATGTGGACAGCAAATGGCATGGATCGGCGAGTACCTTTTATCCATGGCCAGAGATTTACTGCGCAAGATACACAACAAATATAAGAAACCCAGCTTTTGTCTTGGTCCCCTATTTTACGTACGAGAAAGAATTCGTACTTTTTTTTAATGAGAGGAATGATATTCTTCTTTTGAGATTTGAGAGTGAACTTACCGCATACATAACGGAAAGTATCAGGGTTGTTAACACACTTGCGAGACAATGGCTTTTTAGAGCTTTTGACGCACAACAACGTTGAATGACAACCAACAAGCGATTAATGACAGTATTTTTTTTTAGATAATGCATTGCAGGGGTCATATTGCATCATCCTACTATCACGGTTGCTAGATTGTGCGATTTTCGCGCCCAATGAATTTTAATTTTTAAGCACCTCAGAACTGAAAAGTAATAAGTCTAATGATATTTTCTTTTGCAATATGAAATATTACGGTGATGCTGCTAGTTAAAAAAAAAGAAGTTACAAATACTCAAGCTGATGATAATGAAATAAAGGAATAGAAAATTTCTCGAAAAGCGTGCGTCATATAGAAATTTCAAGGTCAATTCTGTAATCAGTGTTAAAAAAACTATAGGAATCACATAATCTCGTTCAAGAAACAAAATCCTTCTTGACCAGTGTTTTTTGCATTAACCTGTATATAGTAGGGCCAATTATCCTGGAGAGACTCCAAACACTGTGGTTATCAAACATTTGCGAAGCTGAACATCTTAGAAGTAACTTATCTAAGTTTACTTTATAGAATAAAACAAAATTAGAGTTATGTCAATTTATAATTATCCAAACATGGCTGTCCAGATTAACGCAAAATAATAACGCAAAAATAACGAAAAAAGGCGTCTTTAGCTTCACTTGTAGAGAATCTGAAGTGCTTTATCATCATCATCTTCATTTTAATTCAAAAACTTTGATATTGTTTTCCTCTGTGTGAGCCTAGGTTTTTCTTTACTTAAACCTCAGCCCTTCTTTTCACGTTTTCCTTGTTTCTATCTTTCCCTGTTTCTATCTTTGCCTGTTTGTTTCTATCTTTCTATCGCTACTTCTCTTTTCTGGATTCTGCTCTACAAGACATTTTCACGCTCTTTCATTTCTCGAGAGTGATTTTCTCCAGGACAATGTTGTTTGTCGGAATAGTCCTCAGAGGTGCCTTTATCCATTTCCTATTCCTCATTCTTGTTTTCACGCCTTTCCTTCTCTATCTAAACTTAGTTTCTCTCTTCGGTCTCTTAAGTTATGGTTTATATGAAATGCATTAATGTCAGTCAACTTTTCCCGAACCACAAGACTATTAACATTAATACACTATTTAGGGTCAAAGTAATATCATTTTATACCGATTTAGGCTTTTTAAAAGATTTTTTTCCCTATTTTAAAATACACCATCACACTACAGAGCACCAAGTTCTTTTGGGTTGCGCAGCCGCCGTCTACCCTCTAGGAAACATTCCCTAAGAGATTTAATTTTATTTAAAAGGTAAAACGAATTTGCAAACATTCATCAGAATATTTTTTTTGTATAAACTTTCTTCAATTATAAAGTGATATTTATTTGTCGTTGTTGTTTTGAAAATGGGAAAATTAAGAAAATAATTTAAAGTTCACGCCATTGATTTAAGTTCTACCCATTTTACATTACTTATTATTATTATATCATTACATACACACAAATACACATACATACATACATACATACATACATACATACATGTACGTATACAGATATGTCGCAAGGCAGATTCTGTCCGTATAAAATTCCCTTAATTTTCATGCATTGGCACTGCATCTCCTCCCCCCCACTCCCTCCCCCCCCACGAATAAATTCGACTTTCGTCACGAAAGACTAAGTTATCCACAAACTATTTACCATGTCATGCCTTGCTTTGTATTCAATTACGTGTCAGTAACCAAGCTAACCACTAAACACCGTCAAAGAGAATAATAATAATAATAATAATAATAATGATAATAATAATAATCCAACTCCTAAAATACAGTTTCTCCGTTGCAATACTATTCTTAATAAAATTCGCATTCTTTCCAGCGTATATTCGCATTTTCCAATCCACGACAAAATTGCATAATTTCGTATACAACAATTCATTACCTCTTTAAAATGTAATAAAAATGGTAATGTAAATGTAAAAATTACATAATGATGATAAGCTATCTATAAATGAGAAAACTTTGCGCAGTTTTGAGCGGAGTTGAGCGGAGTAACAAATCTCTCTTTCGCTCAGTCGCCTGTTATGATTGGCTGACTCGTGTAAAATGGGTGGAGTTAATGTCTCTCACTCAGTCGTCCATTAGGGTCGGCTCTATCAAGCTGGGCGGCGTTAAAAATCACAAGCCCTACTCGTAGGGTAAGGAGCCGAAGGCGCGGGGTTGTAATTAACAAAATTAAGTGTTAAATACCAATAACATTCCACGCCAAAGTGTATTCCTGTAAAATTGTGAAAATTGATAATATCTGTACTCATGAATCGTGTTAAAGTATTTTGGATTGTGGATTGTGACATTTATTACATTTATAACATTCATACTATCAAAACATTCAACCGCTTCTAGCTCAGCCATCGTGGGATCTAAATTCAAAATCATTTGATTCAGCGTTCTTGCATCATGCGTACAGTTTCAGAAAAAAGTTCGTCTAGAAACATGAATTTCTAAAGAGCATAAAACATTTACTAATCACCAATAATTGTTTTTTGTTCTTCAAGTTTTATTATATTCTTACCAAAAATAAATAAAATATACAAAGAAAAACAGTATTGCCAATTATAAATTTTTTTTATGCTTTTTAAAAAGTGCTTATAGGCGAACTTTTTTCCGAAACTGTATTACGCTGCATTTTTTTATATCTACATTTACATTTTTGAATTCTCAGTTAAAAACACTAATTGAATGATATAAAATTCGCTATTGAAATTCTCAGGATAACGTGTATTAAAGATTCATAATATAGGGTGATTCACTCGCTGGTAGCCCCAGAGTATCGTTAATATATCCGTTGGGGGCTACCAGCGAGTGAATCACCCTGTATATAATATACTTGTATATAATCCCTCCTAGTGAATAAGTTTACTCATACATAAAATTCTCTAAAATTTTCCACGTAAATGTCTATTGAATAAACTTTTCCGTCAGGCAATATTCATCAACTCCGTTGACGTCATAAGAACTTTTTGAATAAGATTCCCATTTTCCTACAGCAATTCACTCAATGGGTAGCTTACGAGACCACCTTCTATTACATCAACCAATTACAAATCCTTACGCTCATAAACTCAACCGTAAAACACTCTTTACCCAACCCGAATTAGCCATTTTGCCTTTGGGAATGGCATTACCTTTCCGATAATCGCTTAAATTCAACCCTTAGTCTTCCAAAATGCTCAGTTTCTCTTTCCTTCCCGGTTTCCTGACCTTGCCTAACTACCGTAACTACCTAAATTTTGAACTTAGTTCTTGTAAATAGTTTAAGAAATTTCATTTTAAAACTGTGCTAAGAACTTATAAATTTTTTTTGGGGTTTTGCTATAAAAAAATAAAAATTTTGTCCCTTTTTTTTTGTTTATGTCCAAAATTTCAACTATTTGCTAAGTTATTCTTTAACAAGTTTTGGTTGTAAAGTTGATTAATAAAAAAAACAAAGAATGGGGACGTTAGTCTAAGTTACGTACGAACATTTTATTTAATACGATTATTCACTATATCATTGTCTAATTTTATGACGTCATCGTTTCTCTCTTTTTAGAAATCGAATTAAACATTGGTCATAAATAACAGAGTAAACAATATTGAAACTTAGATGGATAAATAATTAAATAAATACACACACACACACACTAAAAATTTAACGTCCGAAACTGTAGCAAAAGTTTTCTCATCAATTACGAATCTGTCAGACACGTTACATCGGCATCCTTCGTCTCGTTACTGTTGGAACTTGAAGATAGTCCTCGCCGGTGTAAGCACACACACACACACACACACACACACACACACACACACACACATGTGACTACTGTATAAAACTGTGCCATTTTCACAGTTTTAGCTATGGATGACGATATAGGACAAAGGACGTCCGAAGTTATAACGACACCGCTAATGTGGCTACACGTACGTTCGTGTCCCGATGGCTCGACGTGTATTGTAAAACGTAAATATTATCGCGAGGACGTAAAGCAGCCAAGAACACACACACACACACACACACACAATGTGCGCTTCTCCGTATAAGCGAGGTACCTACCTTTTTAAATCCATATATCTAAAAATCTAATTAACCTAACCTAACCTAACCTTAGTGCCATCGGACCGAGAAGGGCGTAATGTGTTTCGGGTGTTTTCTAAGTTTCTAAATAGTGAGGTACTAGCTAACCTAAACTAACTTCAACTGACCTAACCTAGCGTAACCTAACTTTATCAGGACTAGCATATCTTTTTGCGAAATGCTCCGATTCTTTACACGAATTTTTTAATGTTCTGAGGTATCAAATGTGTTACCTCACAAAGAGATAAAGTGTCACCTTATATTACATATGATATGATGTAATATGATAACATCTATAATAATAGTGAAATAACTTACATTTATATCTCCTGCGAATAATAAAATTATAATTACCGAGCAATTAAGACGTAAAATGAATTATTTTACTCAAAATTACTCGTCAAGCACGTTTGACTTCCATTATAATAATAATAATAATAATAATAATAATAATGGCACTCAAAAGTGATTGACGAATAATTTTTAATAACATAATTCATTTGACGGTGTTAATTGCTCGGTAATTATAATTTTACTAGTGTACCCGTGCCGTCAAGAATGACGGCAAAATATATAATTATGAACCACGAAAATGGAGACTGCTGCACAAATAAGAAGACGATTGGCAAGAGAACGACAACGTAGGAGAAGAGCAAGCTTATTAAGTCAGGAATGATACCTTGAACACTGTTAGTATAAAAAAGGATAGGACCATTATAAAATATATTTATTATTATTCCCGTCGCTTCGCTGACGGTTAGACGGGCTAAACTACAAAAAAAGAACCCAGCCGTGAAAATTTTGAGCTTCAAATTGTGTCAACATTTCTGAATCTGGTATCTCCCAAAACCTCCTCACCCCCATTCATACAACTTGGGGGCTAACACCCTCCCCCATTACCCCCACCCCTCCCCATTACCACACCCATCCCCCATTACCCCCACCCCTCCCCATTACCACACCCATCCCCCATTACCCCCACCACCACCCTTCCCCCACCCCAACCCTTCCGCCCACCCTCACCCTTCCCCCATTGCTAAACTACAGAAAAGAACACAGTCATGAAAATCTTGAGCTTCACATTGCCGCCCGTAATACAATAATTCATAGCTTCTAATTATTCCTATCTAATTCCTTCAGAGCGTGACACAATTCTGCAACAAACAGACAGACATATAAACAAACAAACAAAACTTGGCTGTTATTATAATGGGGATAATTCATAGCTTCTAATTATTCCTATCTAATTCCTTCAGAGCGTGACACAATTCTGCAACAAACAGACAGACATATAAACAAACAAACAAAACTTGGCTATTATTATAATGGGGATTATTCGGAGGAAATATAAATGTAAGTTATTTCAGTATTATTATAGATGCTATCATATTACATCATATCATATCATTATATCATATCATATATTATATCATATTACACATGGACAAAGTCTTCAAGAAAGGACTGATCAGTTTAAGATATACGGTATGTAATACAGAATCATATCATATCATTATATCATCAAATCAAATCATCAATATCATATCATTATATCATATCATATCATATCATTATATCATATCATATTACATATGTACAAAGTCTTCAAGAAAGGACTGACCAGTTTAAAATATACAGTATGTAATACAGAATGATGAATCCTTTCTTGGAAACCCTGTATATAGTCTTGAACAGAAGTGTGTGTTAGCAGTCAAAGGTTGCATATATTATAGTTCGTGTGTCTCATAAATATGAATGCAGAAATACGAACGAGTTGGTGGACTCTTCAACAGAGGTAAAGAAGTTAACTTAATTTTAGCCTGAGAGAAAAGAGGGAGAGGTTTCAATTGAGTTCATTTCGCTAATGGCTGTGGATGACGATGCTATATTTTATTTAATATTACCATTTTATTTCCTTTATTTTATTTAATATCACTATTTTATTTCCTATTTTATTAGTTTACAATTATGGTATGGTATCTTTCCTACCCCGATACCCCCTCTTTTCTTTCTCCGTTATTCATTCTTTTCCTACCAAGAAATTTCAACTCGTTTGTATCGTCGCATTCATAACGACGAAATATATAAATTACAAAATATATGTCAGTCCTGATGGCACGGATTTCTGTTCCTCAATATACCAACTAAACTTCTAACGTTTGTTCATTATTCATTGGGTAGCCTAGTGGTTAAGACGCTGGGCTGAGGCGTAGTTCGAATTCCACGTTAAACTGTAGGTCTAAGGTGGAGTGACAAGCGTGACCTTCGTCAGAATGAACAATTCTGGCGGAAGCAAAACCAAGGTTGTAATGAACGGATATAGTGCAGATTTAATTCAAATGTAAACAAAAATTCACCTTTAGATTTAATTAAAATCTTAATTTAACTTGACATATTCTAACTGAATGAATCGATTGAATAAGGATGAGAAATTTAATAAAATCCTAAACTGATTATATAGCGTACCTGGGGCTCAACGGGGTAACTGTAGACACGGAAAATAGTAATCGTGCTTTCACTGGCGTCCGAACTCCCCATGGAACAAAGAGCTCCAGACACGTACAAGGCTACAGGCATCCAGCGGGTCGTATGTCCATCACGTATATGCACAGTTTAAGTAGAAACGACTTCCCCCTCATATTAAGAAAAAATAAAGAAAAAGGTCTTAAGAATAAACACCTCACTTTCATGAACTAAGAAAATATTTTTGTATTAACTGATGAATAATAATTAATTTTATTTAAACATATTAATTTCAAAATATATGGGTAACTAAATTATTTTTTATTTTCTGGGGCCCCTTAAACTTAAAAGTTTTTGATGTCCATAACAACTAAGGGCTTGAACTTACGCAGTGGTTTTTTTTCATTTCAGTTGCTTGGTAGAAAACAGAAATTTGGACAAAGATATTAAAGGATTTAACTAATTAAAAATAATGATAATAATGATAATAATAAGGATCAAGTAAAGATAAGCACCCCCAACCTTTTTTAGTTAGCTTTATAAGGCTAACTAACGAAAATATCACGACCTAACCTAACCAATCGTCAAGGGCGTACAGTTGACCTAACGATTGGTTAGGTTAAGTCGTGATATTTTCGTTAGTTAGCCTTATAAAGCTAACTAAAAAAAGGTTGGGGGTGCTTATCTTTACTTGATCCAATAATAATAATAATAATAATAATCCAAAATTAATTTAACGTATGTTAATAATTTCGATATTATTTTTATCGTGAATCGCCTGACTATTTTTTTCTCTCCGTTTTAAATGAATTTTTTCCTTGATTCAGTTATGATCCAATTTGTTGAGTTTCAAAATTGGACGAAAATCTTCGCAAATAATTTTTATTGCATTGATTTAATCAGTGATTCAGTTGATTTATTACACGATCAGTATAATTCAACAATATGTAAAATACCTCATTCCGGACTGCAATTTTCCCACAGGTTCGCAAGCGTTTTCAGTACCGCGAAGGCGGTACAGCGCACCTACTTCTTAGAAGCTGTTTTGGAGAGAGAGTATATGTGCTCTTTCCAAGGAAGATCATGAGAAAAGGAAACACAAAGAATGTTAAGAGAACAGAGAAGTACCCCCTTTGAGGTTCCCACCCGTGAATTTCTCCCTCTTGGGCACAGACAGAATGAAAAAGAAATAACATTGAATGGGGGGATATCACATGGTTTGGTCCAAAATTACCCAGAGTTCAATGAAAATTTCATTTCAACTTGCCATGCACAGATGAGAAAAATGGCCTTCGTTTACAAGTCGACCATGAAGGTGCTCGCAAAAGTGTGTAGCAGTATTTATGCTTGAAATTCTAGGTGTCAAAAGGAAAACCAGTATCCGATTTTGTTTTGTCTTTAAGCGTTGTTGTTGGAAGTAACACGTGACACAGTACATTCGAAATATACAGTATGTACATGTAACTGCTTTAACTGAATCTCAAATTCGGAATCAATTTCGACGATTTATTCCGTCTGAGAAAAGACCCACGAGCATTAAAAGGTTAATGATGGACCTCAATCATTGTATAATAAAAAATTGTGGTAGAAACATTTCAGGACTTTGTAGATCCTAAAACATTTTAAATCCCTTTAGCTTATCATGGAAGTCTTCGTGATTGCCAGCGACCGTAACTCAGTGGGCAGCACCACTTCATTATAGTCAACGTGAAGACACTGAGGTCGAGGATTCAACTCTCGATGGTTCTAGTAATTATAATTCTTTTGTCATTCATTGTGAAATCTGAACTACTTATTTTATCTACTTTTATGTACTGTGTTTATTTGTTTGCTGACTACAAATGTTCCCAAATAATTGAGGGATTATTTATTGTATGCCTCAGCTACCTTCATTCCGATGTATTATAAATATGTATTAACGTTGTTTTGTTTGTTTGTTTGCTTGTTTTTTGTTTGTTTCGTTGAGACTCAAATATTGATTAATTATCTGAAGATATTAGCAACATTTTAATTAAAAAGAAATGGGGGTGAAAAATATATATGCAAATTTTACATATATATATATATATATGTGTGTGTGTGTGTGTGTGTATATATATATAATATATATATATATAAAACCGGAAAAAAATTAAAACTGAATTTGTTAAGAGCGAGCAGTGATCAAAGGTCTGCATATGGAACAGTGTCCTGTATCTACAGAAATAAATAATGAAGAAAAATCGGAGGGGAACTCAGCCGCAGCCGTTCACACAGGAAAAAAATAAATAAAGACAACAAACGCCCCTCAACGATAGAGAAAAATGCTGAAATCAAACAAGTTGACAGAGGCCAGACAGAGTACCGACCCTAATTCCTAACGAAGGGCGACTTTTCGACATTCTATCCACGGACATTTTATTGACAAATTTTGGGGGGAAGTTACATTAATTTAATTTAAGTTAGGGTGTTTGGTAAAGTTAGGTTAGGTTGTTAAGTTAGATTAGGTTAGATTATGTCACTTATGTTAGGTTAAATGGACGGATAAATAATTCTTTATTTATAAAATAAATATATTTTTATAATTTTCTTTAAAATAATTTTAAGATGAAATAAATAATTGGAAAATTGGGCTATTTATTTTGGGCTACTTATTTTGGGTTATTTATTAATTTGTCCATTAAGCTTTAGACTTTACTGGATTATATAACGTTAAGTTATATTAGGGCAGTTGTTATGAAGCCGGATTTCGAACAGCTTCCTCGTGTATTGGGGTTGTTGCCCAACTCGGAAGGGATTCGTTGAAGGAAAGTCCATTTGAGTACAAAGGTTGTGTGGACTCCCAGTGTAAGAATAAATTTAAATACTCTTTACAGGGGTCATTCCAAGAATAGGGGGTACCCCGTTCAGTGATTGTTCCGTTTCCAAAGGACACTTTACCAATTTTCAGATTCGTAGTTATTGATGTGTGCAATTGTTATAAATTCTATTTAATCCTGAATGCAGTTTGAGTAAATACTCTAAAGTCTCGTCCACTTGTAAACATATCTAAAGTTATGGAAGGTATTTATTAAGGTTTATTCTCGACGAGGAAGAAGAGAATGGGTACATCGATTGAAATACAGTGTTTTAGATGTTTCTTAATGG
>JAJOZX010004044.1:245000-252500 GCA_023014485.1 Bathynomus jamesi
GATAAAAGTTAACACAACCTGGCGAATATTTCATCACTAATGTTTTTGCGACAGGAAATGCTTTTACTCATACGTATATGGTATATGATTTCAATCTATACGGTACCCTAATGTTACACCAAAGCGAGGTTTAAATGAAGTGCTGTTATTGGTTCGGGTGCCAGAAGGGGATTAACACTTAAATGTATTTCTGGCCATTGTTAAATGTTATTAGGGTTTTTTTTTAATGCAAGAAGGCGGGGCCAAGGGCGAATACCAGGAAAAATGCCTGCACCTCCCTCTCCCCATAGAGGAAGAAGAGGACCAAAATCAAGGTCTAAGGTTTTCGAGATGCCTGCACACTACGTTTGAGAGATTGAAGGTCATACACCTATATTAGAGTTCTGTTGTACGTGGAATTGTTTAAGTAAACTTTGTTTTCTTTTTTTCTTTCACTTTAACAAGAGTTTTTTTTATATAGGAAGGAGGGGCCAAGGGCGAATGCCCGCACCCCTCTCACCCTCTAAAGAAGAAGAGATCCAAAATCGAGGTCCAGGGTTTTCGAGATGCCTGAACACCCTGCGTTTGAAGGGTGGTAGCAAAAAGAAAAGATACGTCTTTCCATTGTAAAAGTGCTGTTACCACGTTTCAAACCGGCGTCGGTAATTCAGTCGGTAACACTGTTTACCTGTAAACGAAGGGAAGACGCTGAGGTCGGGGGTTCGGCTCCCGATTGTGCTAGTTATTAATAACCCAAGAGTTAGCGCAATGCGCAGAATTTGACTAGCCTAAGGTCTGTGCCAGTTTCTGGCCATCTTCACTGACTGTTCTGATAGTAATATTATTACCACGTTTCAAAGTTATTTGAAAAATATAATAGTGCTTAGAAATCATCAGTTAATGCGCTGCTGTAAAGAATATGTGTATAATTCTCCATATAAAGAATTGAGATTGTAATGCATTGATTTCTTCGGAGCATTTTCATTCTTCATTGAAGGGGAATGAGGGTGGAGGATGAGGGACATAATGTCAGTGTATTATTAATTAATTAATTTTAATTTTATTAATTTTATTAATTATTAATTAATAAAAGAACTGCGCAAGCAAAGGTTTATATATTCAGAAGATTAAAACAGAGTTACAGTTTAATTTAGAGGATACGAGTACAACGCATGGAATTTTTAAATAGGAATTTTAAATTACAGTCCTACCTTTTTCCTGTCTTCGGGTAATATTGTTTGGTAACAAGTCATAAAAAAAAGCAAACGTGTGTCACAAAGCTATTTCTAAACCAATGGCAAATAATGTTTTTAAGAATATTTTTCGGTGAACTTTTTTCCCGCAACTGCATGTTACGAAATATTAATTTCCAGGAATAAAAAACAAGAAAAGCAGTAGCGGAACAATGACATTTGAGTTAAATTTCAGCACTTTTGTTGGAATTACAGAAGAGAGAGAGTTTCTAGCCTTTAATTCTTTAATGACTCTTTCAGCTACCAAGGGAGCATTACAAAGGAAAGCATTAAAAAAAATTACCCTTCATTATAAATTATGTTTCCTGACTGTAATCATAAGGAAAATGATTACGCCTCTGTGCTACGACAAGAAGCGAACTATTCATTAAGACTATTATTTATAATTAGAGGATTCTTAACAAGTTGCTATTAATTATTTGGTTCCATTTGTGATCATATTTAATCTATTATCAACAGTTTTTTCCAAATCTTTTAGTCATTTCTGCTTTCTTTAATATCTCTTTATTTCATTTTAAAGCTGAATTTACGTCATCGACAAGTTGTTTGAAAGAATTCAAGGACACGAAACCTAGTTTCAGATTTTCGTCTAATTTGATTGATTGATTGAATAACCCTTATTAATAATAAAATAAATAAATTGGTTTCACAATTTACAATGCCATAAATAATTGTGAAGCTGGACTATTTATTTTATTTTATTTGTCCCTTAAGCTTTAGGCTTTACTGGGCTTTAGGTTTTTCCTGATATATAACACATTGTTTTAAATCGAAGGGTTCATTATTTTACCTCTTTATATAACTGAGGCGTCGCGAGTACGAGGGGCAAACTCGCCAAACCAGTTTTGGGATAGACGCCTTTAAACTTTGTGACTATTGTGTACGAGGGCCACATAGCGCAAATACACATTGAAGATAACTATATTTTGATTGTACAAGGCGGATATTTGGCAAAACTAAGTTGTCCGAGGATGGGAGGAGGGTTGAGCTATTCATTCGTGGAACAATCTTAAAATCACCAATGTGGCGAGTTCGCCCCTTGTACTCGCGACGCCTCATATATCGTACTCCAACGCCTCACATAATTGGAAAGTACTGTCCAGTCATTTGAATAAAAGAACTCCGAAATAAAACAGGGTGCTTTCCTTTTAACGGGAATACCCAACCACCCGCCACCAAACTGTTTGTTATGTATTTTTGCTCTCGTCATTTTCGTTTAAACTAACGAAAATATCACAACTTAACCTAACCAATCATCAAGGGCGTACAGTTGACCTAACCGGGCATTGAATTAACCTAACAGGTTAATATAACGGAAAATGTCCGGTTAGGTCAACTGAATGCCCAGTTAGGTTAATTGAATGCCCGGTTAAGTCAACTGTACGCCTTTGATAATTGGTTAGGTTAAGTTGTGATATTTTCGTTAGTTTAAACGAAAATGACGAGAGCAAAAATACATCATAAACAGTTTGGTAGTCCCGATAATACGTAAGTACCGAATTTATTAATCATTTAAATGAAATTAGTTAATATGTAAGCGATAATCAGTTAGTAGGGGGCCAAAATATCTTTGTCATCTAAAATCGCAGAAAAAACGTCGCTGCTTTCTGTACGTTGTCGCCACATGAATTCCGCAATCTACGAGTCTAGATGATGGCGGGCGGTTGGGTATTCCCGTTAACAAGAAAGCACCTAAAACAGTTATATACTTTGCACTAATAATTTATGTGACTGTTCACCTTATTTAGATTTCAATTATGTAAACTTTATAGGTATTGCACTATGCCTATATTGACTATTTATTTAATTTAATTTAGCCATTAAGCTTTAAGCTTTATTGGGTTATATAGAGTTAAGTTATATTAGGTCAACTGTTATGAAGCCGGATTTGGAATGGCCTCCTCGTGCTTTGGGGTTATTCCCCAAATCGGGAAGGATTTGCTGAAGGAATGGCCACCAACTAAGGTTGGTGTGGACTCTCAATGTAATGGAGACTAAGAGCATTTTGTTAAAAGATGATTTGAAACAGGTAATTGTATAATGCTACAAAAAATTTTTGGTGCTACTGTAGTATGCGGTCTACCTACGATTGGTTAGGTTTAATCATGATATTTTCGTTAAAACTAACGAAAATATCATGACTAAACCTAACCAATCGTCAAGGGCGATTGACAATGGGATGTAAACAAACAATTAGTAAACAAGATAAGAAGCTATAATTAAAAGGTAGACGGCCGAATCGTAGGTAGACCACATACTACAGTAGCACCAAATTTTTCAAATCTGATAAGATAGAATGAAAGCCTAGTTTTCCAACATTCAAATGAAGGTCTCGGTGTCAAGTCCGAAGCATTTTTAATTCTTTATCGATAAACTGCTATTATTATGTGAATCTTAATTTTTTCAGTTTGCATATACTTATGTGTTCTTTCAAAGTATATGAAACTTAACTTAGTAAATTAACATAAAATTAACATAAAATTAACAAATTGCCATGTAAAGTTGCTTTTTAACACATATTGGGAACCCACCGTAAAGCCAAAGACTCAAACCAAAGAAATGGTACAAGCCGTCATCTACTAAGTTTGGTTACTCGCAATAAGTAGTCAAACCATTCTAATGAACTTGGGTATGGGTATAGCTGACTTTATACTTGCAACGGTAACAGCCCTTTTCCTTTATCCCTAAAAAGTAAACAAAACATATATATGAACGCACAACCTCTTTTTATTGGCTCTAATTATGGGTTTGACCAACTATAATGCTTCTTCCTTTTGTGGAATTCTTTGTTTACAAAGTGAAGCATAGCAAACAGCTCATTTCAGTTTTACTCGTATAGGAACTGATGCTGACTACGGGTACTAAGCATAACTCGCGTAGAAGAACCATCACCTGTAGCTCAGTGGGTAACACCACTTTCCTATAATAATTGAAGTGAAGACACTGAGGTCAGGGGTTCGAATCCAGATGATGTTGGTAATAATAATCCAGGAGGTAAAACGATGGGCTACGTTCGTCTAGCCCAGCGGTTCTCAAAGTTTTTCTTCTTCTGTACCCCTTGAATTCTTTCGTGGGATTTTCTGGATTTTCGAGAGAAATAGACGATTTTACTTTCTTTACGACCGTGTGACTCGAGGCCGTTTGTTAATCGTATATAAAATTAAAAAGGTTATATTTTCAGGACCCCTTCGCGTACCCCCTAATATTCCCTCGCGTACCCCAGTTTGAGAACAACTGGTCTAGCCTGAGCGCTGTCGCAATTTCTTGCCCTCCTGACTGATGGCTATGCGTAGAAAAACAAATTCGCAGTAAATGAATGCTATAAATTTCAATTAAACATTTTATTAACATCTTAAAACGTTTTAACATTTTGTTAATATTTTATTATCGCAAATTTCGTTTTGTTAAAAAAATACTTTCATAATTACGCTTAGAAAGCACCAATGGAAGAAGGAAAAAACTTTTAACTTTTCTTTTCAAATTGCATTTAAAGCGTTCGTAAAACTGCGAGTTTTGTGGGATTTTATTCTAGTGATTTCGACAAGAGAAAAATGTATTTCACGAGCGAGGCTTCAACTTAATGTCGACGCAAAAGTAAACAAGATCGAAGGCAGTATTTGAAAACTGGTAATTTGATTTCATTGAAGTTAAACGCGAAACAGTTTTAAAATTTGATTAATTTTAAGTAGATCCAAAAGATTTTGAAAGTCGAGCGAATGATGATATTCCGAACGTGGAAAACAAAAATCAATAAAAATGATGATATAAATTGTCGAGTATTTTTGGTATACATATTCGAGTTTTAGACAATTTGGCCGAAAACGCACTCCAAGTAATGAAGTAAGTAGTAATTTTCAGTATCAACCTTTTATTTTCTGGCAATAACGAGGGAGTAATATGTAAAATATATTTGGAAAGGCAGTTCATTTTACGGAAATACTTTTATTGTTTTACGTTTTACACGCATTATATTAACTTTATATTAGGTTCACTTAACATAAATAATTCATAATAAAATCTGATATAATCTATGATAATGCCACGTCAGTTATCTCTCTCTCTCTCTCTCTCTCTCTCTCTCTCTATATATATATATATATATATATACTGTATATATATACACAGTATAATAACTATATATATATATATATATATAGGCTGACCATATTTCCTTGAGACAAAAACGGGACATTGGGATGGCAAAAAAGGGACGGGGGTTATGTAATATTCTGTATTCATGAAAAAGTAAGTACATAAACATATTGAGCTTACAATTATTCTTCAGTGACAGAACCCATACAGAACCCATAAAAAAAACGGTACTGTCCCGTTCAAAACGGTACGTATGGTCAGCCTATATATATATATATATATATATATATATATATATATATATACATATATATATATATATATATATATATATATATATATATATATATATATATATATAGAGAGAGAGAGAGAGAGAGAGAGAGAGAGAGAGAGCTTGTAATCTTGTAATAGTTTCGGCCGCCGAAATCTCATTGCGCGAAGGTCGGGCTCGTTACCCACTGGCTCGGTGAAAAAGAGTTGCTTTCTCGAGCTCTTCATCTCATATAGCCAAGTACACCCGCCTCATCTAGAATTGTTCTGAGCAAGGTGTCTGGTCTCCTTTTGGAAAGTTCCACATCAACACCATTCATGTTCCGAAGTTCTTTGACAACTGGTTAAATAGTTTTGGTCCTCTGACGACAAAGCTATTTTCCTTCAGGTTTGAGGGAGGTCCTTGGCTGGTGATTTTCTAAAACTTTGTAAACCCAATCAATCCCAAATTTAGTTGTTTGTTTTTAAACTTTTCTCTTTAATTCGTGTTGGCGTATAATTGAGCAAAAAAAAAAAAAATTAGGATCAATTTCTGTTTCTTTTCCATCGTAACAATTTACATTTCAGATACTCGTAAATATTCAATACATTAGACATTATTCTGGTTTTTCCTGCTCTAAAATTGTGGTTTTGATAATTACAAGATTTTGGAATATCACCAATGATATATAAAGGCGATAAGGAGCTGTTGGTAGACGTTTCTTTTATACATGATTGTCTAACTTTTGACTGCTCATGTGTCTTTCCTGAAAATGAATCATATTGCCTGGCGTTTTATCGACAAGTTAAGTTAGATTTGATTAGGTTAAATTAGGCTAGGTTAGGTTTTTAAAGATCAGGTTAGGTTAGGTTAATAATAATCAATGAAGAGGGCCAGAAATTGGCACAAGGGTCAGGTACAACATTAGTTAACCTGAGCCCTGAACCAATTTCATGGCCAGGATTGCACTAATTCCCCGATCAGTATTAATAGTACCATCAGGAGATGAACCCCTGACCACAATGTCTTCATTGCGTCGCGGTTGCTGCAATGTGCGGGGCTCCCATTCTGCCAATGTAAAATCACACGCGTCTTGAGTCGTTATGACCCAAGTCGTCAGTCGCAAGACGATCCATCCTGTGTGCGGCCGGCCTTAGGTTCATTTATTAGTATCAATGAAATGTCCTATCGATAAAATGGGTATACGCTCCTATATGATTCTTGCATGAACTGACATCCCGCCAAGGTAGTCTAGCGGAAGGGTACCGGGGGTATTAAAGTCTGAAGGCTCTGGGTTCGAGCCTCGGATAGGACTTCAAATTTTAGAGATTAAAGTGCCTCACCTGGGTCTCCTTTGGTGGGTTAGTGATTCGAATCCCACGAAAAAGCTGTAAGTCCCCTTACGAAGGGAATTAAACAACCCATTACACGTCTAGGATTTTTAAATTGTTATATGGCATTTGGTAATAAACTGTTTATGTCATTTTCCTCCTTCCAAAATTTGACTCGACTACGGAAAATGAACGATAGAAACAAACCCGAAAGGCAACGAACAGAGCCTTCCCATCTAAAGCGATAAACTTTCATGAGAAACTATTAAAACTATTATAAAATCCTCTTCTATCTCTAACAATATCTATGATGTCGGACAGATAGTTAGACACATAGAGCGAATACAATTTTCTTTTTGAACGTAACGTAAACGACATATTTAGTGTTCATACAAAAGTTTATATTGTCTACCATTAAAAAATACGTTTTCTTTTATAAACCATTGAAAACGTATGTTTTGAGTAATAACTAAATAGTTTTTTAATATGGTAATATATTTCTCCAACAAATACATTCGAATAAATAAAATATTTTAGTATTATGAACGTGTGAATCCAAGTAATAAAAGAATTATAGCTTCGTCAAACGCAC
>JAJOZX010004044.1:257500-272500 GCA_023014485.1 Bathynomus jamesi
CTCTTTGTTCTGTTTACTGCTATCTTATTTTGTGTTTCAAATTTCGCATCATCAGTCATTACAACGACTAAGTCTTTTGCTTTAGAATTTCTCTGAATTTACCGTCCATTTGGTGTATAATATTCCATGGATTTTAGGTCCTCTCTTTTTCCGTATCGTAACAGCTGAAATTTCTCAGTGTTAAACTTCATATTGTTGTTTTCCGTCCACTTGTAGATTCTGTTCATGTCTGTTTGTAGAGATCCTATATCTTCTGGGTTTCTTATTTTTCTACTGATCTTTGTGTCGTCGGCAAAGGATGTTTCTGTGCTGTCTCTGGTAACGTCCTCATCTATATCCATTGGCATGATTATGAAGAGTAGTGGAGCTAATACTGTTCCTTATGGTACTGAGCTGAGGAAATCTGATTCTGATGAAGATGCTCCTTGTACTGTGACGACTTGCCACCGCTCACTAAGGAAAATATATATCCAGTTCCCTACTTTTTCTGTTATTCCCATATACTTCAGTTTATGTATTATGATTCCATGGTCACACTTGTCGAACGCTTTGGCAAAGTCTGTGTATATTACATCATAGTTTTCATTACTTTCCAGTGCATCAATAATGTTGTTGTAGCGTTCCATTAGTTGTGATAGGCATGATCTGCCTGACCGAAACCCATGTTGGTTATCATTAATTTTTTCCGAGTTTCCAAAAAGTCATAGATTTTCTGTCTAACTATTCTTTCACATACTTTAGTGAAATGAGATGTAAGCGACACTGGCCTATAGTTTTTGGCCTCGGATCGATCTTCTCCTTTATATATTGGGACTATGTTCGCGCTCTTCAGGATGCCCGGTATTTCTCTCGTGTCTAGTGAAGGTCTCCATATCCAATATAGGGGCTCAGCGATTGCATTCTTGCAGTTTTTGATCAGTGTGGCAGTCCATTTGTCCGGTTCTGCCGCTGAGTGTGCTTTTAGTTTCCCTATAGCTTGTGTAATATCATTTGTCGTAAAGTCGAAGTCCGTTATACTTTCCCCTTGTAGTTCTTCAAGAAACGCGTTTCTATCGCATATCAGTTTGTCAGTTTTTGGGATACTGAAGATGATTCGTACTGAGCTCTTAATATTTCGGATATTTCTGTTAGATCATCAAATAAAGCACTGTCTTCGTTTTTCAAAGGTCCAATAGTCGCATGGTTTTTCGACTTCATTTTTTTCAAAATTTTAGAAGTACTTTGAATTAACCTTTATCGCCTCTAATAGCGTCGCCTTCTTCTTTTTCTGTATGCTTCTCAATTAGTTCCTGTGTGACGCAATCGATACTCTGCAGTTTATCATTTAATATTTTTCTGATGTTGTTATCTTTACAGTTACTTAATTTTGCAGTCACTCTTTTTCTCTTTTGGAACAATGACCTTTTTTGTCTCTCGAACCTGCTTCTCTTTTCCCTTTGTTGTATTTTTGGGACATGTCTTTCCACAATTTCTAGCGTCTTCTCCTCTAAGGTCGTTAGTATCTCTTCCGTTGTCTTGGCCTCGAAAAGGGATTTCCAATCTATTACTTCCATGTTGGATGCAACATCTTCCCAGTTTATAGCTTTCGAGTGAAAATTAAAAATTTCGAATTTGCTTCTTTCTGTTGTTCGTGTTCTTTCCTTTCTTGCTGCTTTTATATTGGATGTTATTTCAATAATGTTGTGATCCGATATTATAGTTGGGGATATTTCTACATTATCAATTAGG
Organism: Bathynomus jamesi; assembly: GCA_023014485.1. Lineage (NCBI taxonomy): Eukaryota > Metazoa > Arthropoda > Malacostraca > Isopoda > Cirolanidae > Bathynomus > Bathynomus jamesi. The sequence goes on from JAJOZX010004044.1 coordinate 259,229, forward strand.
TTGCTGTTGTTTGTGAACACCAAATCTAGGCAGTTGTTTTTTCTTGTGTTTTCTGTTATTTCTTGTGTTAACATAAATTCATTAGCCAGAGCTAGTAGCATTTTTGCCTGCTCCTGGTCTTCCCGTGTGCCCCCCTTATCCTGGTGTACACATATATTTTTTCCTATCCTTTTACATTTCATGAATGGAAAATTAAAATCACCACAGAGAAAAATATTTGGGGTTGGAGAGTGTAGATCTTTTACCCAGTTTCTTACCTCTGTAATGGAATCAGTGAATTTTGAGGTTGAAGTGTTCGGGGGTCTGTACATTACAGTTAGCACCATATTTAATTTTTCAACTTTTGCTGCTACACATTCTACGTAGCTGTTTGAGGTACTTTAGTCATTTCTGCCATATGCCTTCCGCGTGTGTAAATAGCACATCCTTTACGTCTCGCTGTTCTGTCGGCTCGGAGGATGTTATAGGTGTCAATTTGTATTTTTTTTTTATCAGTACAGAACTCACAGTGTTCACAGTTCGCCTGGCAGTCCTTTAGATCGGTTTCCGTGAGGCATGCAAAGTCTGCTCCGGTTTCTTGCATAAGTCCTTTCAGGTATAAAACTTTGTCCGGGGAATAATTTGATTTAAGGCCCTGAATGTTGGCTAGGATTATTTTTATTTTTTCTCTATCATTTTCACATACATTCGATTCGTTTTCCAATAGTGGTGCCGGTTTCGTCGTCTTGTGGTTCTCCGAGAATTTGCCTCTCTTTACTGTATCTTTGCCGGTACCTGTTGTCCCGATAACGCATGAAGTGGCTTTGTGCGTGCCTTCTGTCCGGCTCTCGGATTCTTATATTTGTCAGCTGACTTTGTATTTGCTGGATGGTATTTAGCAGCTGAATTGTGTTAGCTACGTCTAAAAAATTGGTAGCCCTCTTTGATGTTTGTTTTTCCTGTTCACCTGTTGCGTTCCTTTGAGGGTGGTGGTAACGGCATTTTTGTCCTTATTTGTACCTCCCATATCTTGCATAGGTGTTGCAGACAGTAATGTGGTGGAACACTATCCTCTATATATAATATATAATATATATATATATATATATATATATATATATATATATATCTTAGGGTGATTCAAATATGGGGGTAAAAATTTTTGTTTATATTTTAATGTGTTCAACCCTTTAAATCGTTCATTTCAGCATAAAAACAACTATCCTAAAATATTTTAGCAAATTTTTAATTTTTAGGGGTTGCTACCAGCAATTAAAAATTGACAGAACGACTCAAATTGTCAAATTTTTCCACACCACCCAGAGGGTACAGTACAAGGCGCATTGCTTTTTTTAATGTGGAAAGCTCCCCCGTAGGTCCTACCATAACCACAAGCATGCATAATTAAACTAGCATGATATTTGAGACATTAGCTGTCCTTACTTCATCAATGTTTCTTTCTATCAGGATAAACAGCCCTGTAGTTTTTCACTACTTGTAGCAAGAATTGTTTTTGATCTTCGTCATGTGTTAGTATTTTATTATATGCATCCATTAATTTTACTCCTCTTTCCGCTATATCATTCACGACTTTCCACTGTTTGATAGATTTCTTAGCGGAGTTATACTCTTCATCATTATGCCATTCTTTAGCATCTTTGAGTAAAAATTTTGAACTAAATTCTGTTATTGTAAAGAATCTTTGAGTATTTGATGACAAAATCTTCTAATTTCTTCGTTGGAATAAGTGCAGGATCTAGAAAAGCCCGTTTTGCAGGAAGAGTTTCTGTTGTATTTTGCAAGGCCTTTACAATTTTGTTTTTCATTTCAGTAGGCACTTCATCATCATAAAAGGCCAAGGCTACCAGTTCTTCTGATAGGTACCAGAGGTGACCTAACAGTTTTTTAATAGCAACAAATGCAATTGTGTTATTTATTTGTTTGTAGACTACAAGATTCTGTAATAATTCCAGAGCAAGACGAGGAGCGCAAGATGGCACAGGAGCTGTAAACCATGCCTTTACATATAACCGAGTAGCAAATAGACAGATGTCTTTTAGTCCTTTTTCTTTTACTGAAATTTTGAACTGAGATTTGAACATAAAAATTTTTAATGAATATGTAATTTTGGCCATCCACCTAGCCCGATGAAGTCCCGCTGGGTGTTTAAATTTGATTCCACCTTTTGGTTCACCTCCCAAAAAAATAATTGTTAACTGCAATAGTTCTAGGTAATCGTCTCTTGGTTGGAATGTATCTAGTTGATTTGTTGCAAATATAATTGTCATCTTTGATGTCATGAATATTTTCATAGATATCTGGATCTGATAATGCTGTCTCGTAGTCCTCCTTATTAATGCTTGACCATTTTTCTCTGAACTTCTTAAAAAGGACTATATCTGGGCCAGAAGATGGTGATAAAGACTTTGAAACAACAGCTTCCAGCATAATTTCAAATATATGGTGTCGACATGCCAGCCACAATAAATCGTTGTCGAATTTTGTTCTAGAAGAATAGCTGCACCATTTCTAGGACCAGTATTGGCTGCCGTTGTATTGAAACACATGCATTTTATTTGTTCGCAGATGTCCCATTCAAGCGATGTTTGATTGTTTGCATTAAAAAGAGACGCATTTCTGTCACTCAATTTTGCAACATCAAGACTTCCTAATAATTTATCATCAAACAATTTTCTACGTTTGTCAACCTTACTTTTCCATGTTGAAGGTTGTGCAGCACAGAAACCAGATTCATCACTTTTACTCTGATTCTGATTCTGATGATGTACTGGTGAGTATGACAGCCTCTTCACTCTTCTTTCTTTTGATCTCTTTTTCTGCTTTCCTCTTTTCATAACGTTGTTGCTTTTCTGCTACTCTTTGCTCTTTTTTAGCAACAGCCTTATCAATGGTACCCATTTTTCCATGACGTCCTTTCTCACGTTGCATTTTCAAGAATTTCTTATCATCTTCTCTTTTTATAAGCTGCATAGCATTCTCACGAGCAATGTCAAATACGTTTTCCAGTTTATCTTTCCATTTTTCTTCTTTATTATTTAAATTTTGTGATCTTTTCAATTTGTTTGCTTTGTTTTTCTTAAGCAGCTGTCATTCCTTCAGTATTCCTTGAATTTTATCTACTACATGTATTCTTTGTTTTGCTGGTATTCCTGCTTTTTTCCAAACGGATGTTTTTAGTACTGCAGAGGGCTGCCCAATTAGCCATACTTCAGTTTCTTTTCTTGTAGAACTTCTCCCAAATGAGCAACTGGGTGATGGTGAGTTAGGCCTAGCTTCCATAATCGATTAATTGGTATCAAAATTACGAGTTCCAAGCAACAATTAAAAGCAAGCTAGTATATAAACCATTAATTAAAAATTCTGAAATATAAACAATTAACATAAAATCATAAGTTGTAAAAACAAACAAATTGAAAAAGAGGGAAACTTTGACGCCTGGTAGCACATTGTAAATTTTATTTAAAATTCACCAAATTTGGCATACACTACTTTTTTGTCATAGGGAACAAAAATACAGGTTGAACAATTAAAAAAAAAACTGATTTTTTGAATCACCCTAAATATATATATATATATATATATATATATATATATATATATATATATATATATATATATATATACACACACACACGAGGGTAATTCAATAAGTATCTGCACGTTTTATTTTCACAATTTTATTTTCACATCTGATAGATTACAAACACATCACTTCTCAATATAGTCTCCCTGTTTCTCAGTACACTTAGTTCAGCGATCTACAAGCTTCCTAATGCCATCACAAAAGAATGTTTTTGGCTGTGTGCGTAGCCAGTCATGCACCGCCTCCTTCAGGTCATCATCGACTTGGAATCGCTGACCTCTCAAAGCGTCTTTTAGTGGTCCAAACAGGTAAAAATCCGAAGGTGCCACGTCTGGACTGTAGGCTGGATGGTCGAGAACTTCAAATTTAAGTTCTTGAAGGCATTTTCTAGCCTGTGCAACGGTATGAGGGCGCGCATTGTCGTGTAACAGAAAAACACCTTCCGGCAATCTCCCTCTCCGTTTTGTGCGAATTGCTTGCTTTAACTCATTCTGAAGCATGTCAGAATACGATGCACTTGTTACTGTAGTTCCACGCTCAAGAGTCTAGATAATGTTGAAGGATAGGGCCTCGTGTATCCCACAACAGTGTTAGCATAACTTTACCTGCTGACGGCTGCGCTTTGAACTTCCTTGCAACGGGAGATGTTTGATGCTTCCATTGCATGCTCTGTGACAGAAGAGCACAAGCGTAATCGTATGGACGTCTGCTCTCGTCTTTTGGCGCGGTATCATAATGAAGGTGAAAACTTTTTGGAGCGCATTATCACTGGAGATGAAACCTGGATCCATCACTATAAACCAGAAAGCTCATTGTGAAAAAATTGAGTGAAAGGCTGACAACTTTGGAGATCTCAAAACAGATTGGTAGAGACCATAGAACCGTCAAAAAAGTTGTTGGACACATTAACAAAGGAAGAAGACCATCTAAGAACAAAGGTTTTAGAAATGTAACATCAAGAGATTTGAGAAATATTTAGCTGGTGGTCAGTAAAAACCCTTTGCTTGACAGCAAAACAATTTTTGAGAAAGATGGAATTGTAAACTTATCAAGAAACACACGCTGTCGTATTCTCAAGGAAATTGCAAAGAACACGAAAGCTAAATCCCGACTAGATTGGGCTAAAACATACCTAAAATCAGATTTCTATAATGTTATCTATACAGATGAATATCGTGCAACTTTGGATGGGCCAGATGGGTGGTCAAAGGGATGGATTCTCCTAGATAGAAGTGGACCAACGAGACTCAGAAAACATCAAGGAGGAGGAGGAGTAATGTTCTGGGCAGGCATTGTTGAAAGTACGTTGATAGGGCCCTTCAAGGTAGAAGATGGAGTGAAGCTGAATGATGGAAACTATACAAATTTCTTAAATGAAAATTTCTTTAGTTGGTATACGGATCAGCAACGAAGTTTCAAGCAGAAATATACGAGTATATTCATGCATGACAATGCACCTTCTCACGCCTCTAGATTTACAACTGGACATTTAGCCTCAAAAGGACTCAAAGGAAATAAACTAATGCAGTGGCCTCCAGCTTCTTCTGACCTAAACCCAATAGAAAATTTGTGGTCTATTGTCAAACAGAGGATACATTTGGAGAAAAGCAGTTTACAATTAAGAAGGAGTTATGTGGAGTAATCAAAGGTGTATGTCAGAGCTTAAATTCAACAGAAATATCTAATCTCACCAAATCTATGGATGAAGGAGTCATTAAAGTTATTCAGAAGAAAGGAGGATATACATGTATGTGAGAACTTAATATAAATGTTAAATTGCTGATTGATTGGTTTAAAATACATAATGGTTTTGGTTTCTTGCAGAATTTTTGCTTCATTCTCCTTTGAATTGACAATTTATCATGTTATTCAAGTGTTGCATAAATGCTTGACACTCCTGAATTATTAATTTCATCTCATAATTCAACAACAGTTTGGTCAATTGAATTGAAAATGTCACATATTATATATATAAGGCATACAAATGATTGGTAAAAATTACAATTCAATAGCATCATTCACTAGAAAGTTATCTTAAAAAAACATTGTTGCATAATTTCTTGACACGCAGTGTAGTGTGTTCCTCACACTCGAAACTGTGGAAAACTTTTCAGTAGGCCTATTTTCATGTTCTTTCTCCCATACTACTGTAGACACCTCTAATACAGATATATTGCAGTAATTCGTTTGGCAATGATGCTGTGGGCTACTCTTACCCTGACTGGAAGTATTCTGTGTAAAATATGAAACCTTTTATAATCCTTCCTCTGATCTATATTTAAAGATATAAAAACTATTGACTGTTTTATATATATATATATATATATATATATATATTATATATATATATATATATATCGGAAAAGCAATTCACTCTTCCACCAAATCGCTCAAATGAGGTTAGGTGCTGCAGAGGGGACGACCACAGGTCGATCCTGAACCGTCGTTCAAACTCTCATAAAGTAAGTATATATATATATATATATATGAAAATTATTTCACGAAAGTAACACGTGAAAAATATTGATGATGAATAATATATAGGCTGTAACTCTTTATGTACTTCAGTGTTCCTGAGGATGTCATTAGACGGAAGCGCTTGAGCACCATTCTATGTTTCCTTTCCTTCGTGGTTTTATATATATATATATATATATATATATTAGGGTGCATCAAACGCCCCATGAAAATTTTAAATTGATATCACACTACTGGCCGGCACATATGTCTTGCTCCTCATTGTGGTGAATACAAAATAAACAATTTTTTCCTTTTATTAAATTTTTCACATTCCCATTTTTTAATAGAAATTAAAAAAGACAAAATTAACAAAATTAGCAAAATTTACAAAAAAGAGCAAAAGCAGAACTATGAAACAAGCAAATGGGCAGAATCCTGTTTAAAGCATTTATCACTAAACAACATTAAGTTAAGCTGTCAGGAGCCATTTTAATTTTTTTGAAACATTTGTTTTTTCTCATATTGCCAATTTTTTCAAGATTTCCTCAACTACTTGCAATGTATCTTGGTAGAGGGTTTCTTTCTTAGAAGACTTTAAATAATCACTGGCCAATTTGACACCACGTTCGGCAGAATCATTAACAACCTTTAGATTGCAGACTTTTTCCTGACATTGCTTGTAGGATGGATTGATCGCCCAATTTTCAGGGTTCTGCAAGAAAGTAGGGTTGCATTGGAGTGTCTTGAAAAATACCCATGACCCATCATTGACAAAGGAAGATAGATCTTGAGAGTTTGCATGCAGGGCATCAAGCGATGGAAATATTGGCTTACCAAATCCAGCCCCATGCCTTTGGAATTAATTTTTCATATCTTTTGACATTATCATTTTATTGGAAATTTTCCTTTTCATTTCTGCTGGTACCTTTTGGCTAAATAGTGACACAGGTACCATTTCTGCTGTTAAGCTCCACAGATGACGCTCAATGGCTTTGGTAGCAACAGCTGCCACCTCTTGGTCAATTTTAGAATATGTTTTAAGATTCCTAATAAGTTCCAAGTCATTTATTGGAGCATCAAGGGCATTAGATGCCATAAACCAATACTTAGCATATATCAGTGTACCAAACCTACTGAAATGATTTAGCTGCTTGGATTGAAATTTCGTCATTTTGCTGGGCAAAGCCTTTACTGGAAGACGTTCTTCTTCATGGTGTTTGTTGTTCAGCGTTCTCATCAGCTTTCCATCCCAGTGAACGGTTCCAATGTCTGATGGTTGCCATAAACCTCGGATTTTTTCTGCCATTTCCTTTACATTGGCTGCAGCTGCTCGAGATGCTGATGCATATGACAAACTAAGTTTGTCAGTGTCTCCTCCACAGGCTTGCACAAATGCAGATATTATACCTACAGCAGCAGTTGGAGTAACTCCATGGGCCCTTGCTGCCACAGAAGTAACTCTCTTGTCTTTCAGGATATCATAGGGAATGAAAATGTCTTCACCAGTTTTTTTTCACTCTTTTGTGCATTCGTTTTGGCTCCAAATCAAACTCCTCTCTATCAGAACCACTGTCATGATCTTCATTGTCGTGTTTTGTTCCAGTGATAGTGTCAGCATCTGATTCATAATCATCTGTTGCCCAACTTGTGCTAGGCTGGTCTACTTTTTGCTTTTGATAGTATTCATTTCTTTGGCCATTCTCTCATTCCGTTTTATTGCAGATATAGCATTTTTCTTGTCCAAAGAGCCAAATGATGCCGTTCTATCAGACATCATGCTTTTGAGAAAAACTTTATCTTCCTCATTTGTAATAGTTTCCATGGCATTCTTTGGCCATAGAGGCCAAGTTTTTCCCGAAATTCGTTTATCTTTCTCATGTTGTTATCGCTGTCTCTTTTGTCGATTTGAATTTTTTGTAGGTTATTCACTTCATCATGCAATCTCATTATATGCTCGGCAATCTTTTTCTCACTTACATGTTGTATGCCGCCCTTTATATAAAATGGAACAACTCGTGCTGCAACTTCCTTTGCAGCTTGATTGAGAACTTTCTTGAAATAACCAGTGGATCTATCGAATTTGCTCCTTTTATAAGAGAAGGAGCGATATACTTGCCCATAGGTGGGCAGGCGGGAACCTTTTAATTTTGTCCGTTTTCTGTTGGCAGAGTACCGAGCAGAAACTGGCATAAGTCTTGTCTACCACGCACATTCATGGAAAAAAATCTGTAACGAAGCAATTATTTTTAAATAGTGTTTCTAAAATAGTATATTTCTAAATAGTGTGTTAAATAAATAGCCTGATAGTGCATACTACAAGAATAGATGATTGATACTGTTTAAATCCATAGTATTGAAAACTTTCATGTGTAAACAACTTTGTTGTTGCTCACTTTATCGTGAAAAAGGAGAATTTCTCAAAAAAAATTAAATTTTCAATTAAAAAGTGGGAATGTGAAAATTTCAAAAATTGACCAAAAATTGGCACCATAGGTCTTAACTACACAAGAAGCAACAGCTCAGAACTAGCCAGCAAAATCTACATCAGTTGGGGCGTTTGATGCACCCTAATATATATATATATATATATATATATATATGGAATATCATGCTTGATTGCGCACTATTTTGTATAACAAAATTTACCCTATACCAGGATTGGAATTCAGGTACTCTTGAATAGAAACCGCGTGCTCTACCGCTGTGCTACAACAAGGTAAAAGGTAGTACTACCTGGCCCATATTTCAACAACCGAGGGAACACATAACGCTCACAATTGACGCTACCACTGTACGCGATCTGCGATTAGTTTATATACTGGGACACCCTGTATATATATATACACAGCGTGTCCCAAAGAAATGTATACCCACTTTGTTCGATAATACCAGCTATGAGGATAATAAATATATTACTTTTTATATGTTTTTTAATAAAGAATTTTCTCCTGAATCTAAATATGTAATTATTTTTATTAAAAATTGAAGAACAAAAACGTTACAGATGTTTAAATTATAATTATTATTTTCGAGATTTCATGTGCGATATTTTCTAATATTTTAACCGACTGTTTTGAGATACTTATGTTTAGTGTTGATATTGAAGCATAAATGTTGTAATTATTAGTTAATTCAAAAAATTTACAAATTCCATGGTTAAATGACACTTTATCTAAGATGTTCGACGTCTTCCAGAACGTTGTTTTGTAAGTTTTGCACAGTGCCGTCGGTTTCAAACTTATCTCGTATACGTGCAAAAATATTAGAAAATATCGCACATGAAGTCTCGAAAATAATAATTATAATTTAAACATCTGTAACGTTTTTGTTTTTCAATTTTTAATAAAAGTAATTACATATTTAGATTCAGGAGAAAATTCTTTATTAAAAAACATATAAAAAGTAATATATTTATTATCCTCATAGCTGGTATTATCGAACAAAGTGGGTATACATGTCTTTGGGACACGCTGTATATACAGTGTCCCAAAACAACGTATACATTTTTAAAAAACTTATAACAGGCGAACCCACTAACGGATTCAGATGATTTTTATTTCTTTTTATAGGTAAAATATACAACATCGAAATAATAGATAGTTTAATTTGTTTTAAACACGTAAGTGTTCGAAATGTCGACCATTGACATCAATGCACCACTGCGCTCTTTGATTCACTGATTGGCAGACTTCAACAAAAATGTTTGTAGGGATATTTCTACACGCAGTATAATTAATGTAAAGAACGACGCTTGTATAGGAGAATATTCCGCGCAAGATGAGGAGAGAGAACGAAACATGAAAAGATGAGGTAACCACCCGGGAATCGAACCCGGGATCTTCCTATACAAGCGTCGTTCTTTACGTTAATTATACTGCGTGTTTGCAGTTGAAATGTATATAATGTTACGGCATGCGGGAGGTGCCCCCTTGGGGCATTGGTTTCTGCGCGTATGTAGGAGAATTACGGCATTTGTTCGAGTGAGGCCCGTGGTGTAATGGTTATCATATCTGACCGGCAATCGGAAGATCCCGGGTTCAATTCCTGGGTGGTTACCTCATTTTTTCATTTGTTTCGTTCTCTCTCCTCATCTTGCGCGGAATATTCTCCTATACAAGCGTCGTTCTTTACGTTAATTATACTGCGTGTTTGCAGTTGAAATGTATATAATGTTACGGCATGCGGGAGGTGCCCCCTTGGGGCATTGGTTTCTGCGCGTATGTAGGAGAATTACGGCATTTGTTCGAGTGAGGCCCGTGGTGTAATGGTTATCATATCTGACCGGCAATCGGAAGATCCCGGGTTCGATTCCCGGGTGGTTACCTCATTTTTTCATTTGTTTTGTTCTCTCTCCTCATCTTGCGCGGAATATTCTCCTATACAAGCGTCGTTCTTTACACGTTGATTATATATATATATATATATATATATATATATATGATTATTATATACAGAGTATGTTCTTATATAAAAGACCAACTAGCATTGAATATAATTTCATTCCCAAATATATTTCGAGAAAATTTTATCTATAAAGATCCGTCTCGCTTTCAAATGATCTGTGTCGGGCAGTCAAATTCTGGGAGTCAGAAATGCCCATAAAACGCCTTTATACGTTTGTATATTATCTCCTTAATGAGAGGTAGTTCCTTTACTCTTTTATTCAAGCTAATACCAAGCGATCTTTATCACATTTAGATAAGATATCTATTACAGGATTATTCCATGTTAGAAATTATGTTAATTAAACACAGTTAATCAGCAGATAATACCAAGTCACATTATTATTATTAAAATCTATTATGATCCTCGTAAATGCAGTAATTTTAACGGTATATTTTATAAAGAGTTAATTAATCAGTTTTGAAGGTAAAAAAGATGCATAGGAAAATACGTTCAAATTAAGCAATTAATTTAGTCTCTATTAAGTTATAAATTACATTAATTAATACTCATTTATTAAAAGAGATCTTAATTTATTTTTAAATGAAATTGCATTAAAAATATTTTTTAATATCATTCCTTAACCCTTTCAGGACGACAGGTACAAATTGGTAACTTTTCAAATACACACATTCTTAATTTAACCCTACAAAAATTTCCGGTCTTAAAGGGTTAAATCAGTCCATAATTTAAGTTCAACAAAAATAGTTGATTCGGGGATGAATTTAAGGTAATGTAAATTCACTCCAATTTGGAGTAAATTATGTAAATAATGCATATTCTAGCTAAGACTTAAGTAATAATGTTTAGCTGACATGAAAGTGATATTTTGCAAAATTTCGTGGATCACCTGAAGATCAGGGCCCCCAGCCTCAATTACCAAATGATATCTTCGTTAAAACTAACGAAACTATCACGACTTAACCTAACCAATCGTCAAGGGAGTACATTTGACCTAACCGAGCATTCAATTTAATTTATTATTATATTTGGTACTGTAAAGCAAAAAACAAGAATACATGGGGGCTCTGATCTTCTGGTGATCCAATTTCGTCATAAGACCTCGGTGGTTTCATGCTGTTCAAATGTAATGTAATGGGTAGGAGCGAATGTCTTCATGAGTTACAAACACTGGTGTATTGGAGATATAATTGTGAGAGTATACTTACATCAAAGTATCAGATGGTCAATTGCAAAGAGTACAAACATTCATATTTCCATATTTAGTTGTTATTTAGTTATTATTATACTGCGTGCTAACAATCACAACACGCGGAGTGCTGTCTCGTTATATACAAAGGAATACAAAGGACGCCAAACAAGAAGAAACCGGCTGGCCCCTACGAGGCTCTTTAAGAAGAAAGGTTAAAAGATGAAGGAAAACTTAAAGATAAGTGAAAACTTTAAGGCACAGCAAAGAAGGGAGGTTGAAAGAAATGCAGCATATTTGAAAATAAGTGAAATTTTTGAAGCAAAGAGAGGGAAATCCATTAGAGAAATGGTCCGCCAAGGAAGCAATGGAATCCTTTAAAGTATGTGAACTTGTGGCTCGCCAACCATCGTTGTTCTGCATGAAATACTCGATCAAAAGTTGTGAAAAATAAAGACGAAATTGATATTAACGCAAAAGATGATGCTTTGTAGAAACTATTATAATGAATACGTTGCTTTTATTACAGTGTTACATAGAGATAACATGAAATGTATCATATACTGTATTCCTTTGAAGTATTTAATTTTTCCTTGTTTTTAGCGTACAACCGCAACAAAATTGAATACAATAGTTACAAAGTAATTATTAAATACAGTTTAAATTAATAAGGTTTTTTTTTTACAAATGAATATAAAATGTTCCATTTTGATTATATCATCTTTGATCTTTAATAATTTTAATGTCTTAAAGATGCACTCGTATGAGCCAAGTAATCGGTATTAGATATTATATTCTTATTGCTCCGTTCTGGATAATAAAAATATTGTTTAACTCTAAAAGGCCAGTGTAGAACCTCACACACACACAGCAATTAGTATCACGTCTACGTAACCCATAATGTAAATTACATTTATAAGTTGGTTTAAACAATTTATTGTTACTGAACAATAATAAAATTAACTCGCGTACAATAAACCACATCATTTCCAGAAAAACAAATGTACTTTTTTGTAATAGGTCACGCTGACTGTCTTGGGATAAGGTGAAAAATATAAGATACAGTAAATTTCCGATAAACCGAATTGATTGGAACGTAAGGTCATTCGGTTTTCTAAAAATTTCGGTATTCGAGGATTAACCCCTCCCCTTTCGCCGCCTTCAACTTGACGAATAACTTCTATTCCCTGTTAAATATTCAATGCTACGCTCTTTCTTTTCTTACTAGATCCTGTAGCAGACATTTTGAGTCCAAGGTCACTAAACTGTAGGTAAAAATTCATAAATTTACTTAGAAAATTATAAAAATTGAGTGTATCATTAGCAGTTTTAGGTCCCCCCTCCCCACCCTGTATAGAAGGTGAAGAAGAGAGCCGAAATTAAGGTCCTAAGTTCTCCAGTGTCTCGCGAGTATTAAATCAAATGGAGAAGCGTACTAAATAGTAAATAGTCGTGTTTATTTTCCTATTTCCTTGAAGATAATCGACAAATGGCCCAACAAATGATAGGAGAAACTGTGAAAAGCTCAGTGTCGATAATTACTTCAGTTTATATCTACTAAAAGACAAAGGATGTAAAAAGCACCAACGAGCTAACCAAGCATCATCGCCGACTCCTGCCTCAAGTTTCCAATATG
>JAJOZX010004044.1:277500-285000 GCA_023014485.1 Bathynomus jamesi
TTCGTTATTTCTCTTCCTCGTGTGCAGAACACTCCTCTATACTTACGTCGTTTCTATACATTAATATACTGCGTGGTCATTGCAGTTAAATGTACATATTCACGATTTGCGAGGGTGCCCTCTCAAGGCATTGGTTTCTGCCCTATGTAGGAGAATTACGACTTCTGACTGATCGAGGCCCGTGGTGTAGTGGATAGCATATCTGACCGGCAATTGGAAGATCCTGGGTTCGATTCCCGGGCGGTTACCTCATTTTTCATTTGTTCGTTATTTCTCTTCCTCGTGTGCAAAACAATCCTCTATACTTACGTCGTTTCTATACATTAATATACTGCGTGGTCATTGCAGTTAAATGTACATATTCACGATTTGCGAGGGTGCCCTCTCAAAGCATTGGTTTCTGCCCTATGTAGGAGAATTACGACTTCTGACTGATCGAGGCCCGTGGTGTAGTGGATAGCATATCTGACTGGCAATCGGAAGATCCTGGGTTCGATTCCCGGGCGGTTACCTCATTTTTCATTTGTTCGTTATTTCTCTTCCTCGTGTGCAGAACACTCCTCTATACTTACGTCGTTTCTATACATTAATATACTGCGTGGTCATTGCAGTTAAATGTACATATTCACGATTTGCGAGGGTGCCCTCTCAAGGCATTGGTTTCTGCCCTATGTAGGAGAATTACGACTTCTGACTGATCGAGGCCCGTGGTGTGGATAGCATATCTGACTGGCAATCGGAAGATCCTGGGTTCGATTCCCGGGCGGTTACCTCATTTTTCATTTGCTCGTTATTTCTCTTCCTCGTGTGCAGAACACTCCTCTATACTTACGTCGTTTCTATACATTAATATACTGCGTGGTCATTGCAGTTATATATATATATATATATATATATATATATATATAATTCAAGTGGTATGGGCATTATTATAAGTTAAATTCACCCCGGTACCCATCCCTGATACTGAGGTACAGAAAAATTATTTGAAATATGACAAAAATGAAGGAAGATTAAGTAAAAATATAAAAATTCAATTACAAATTATTACCAATACAGAGAAAAAAAAGAGAAAGTTTCGAGGAAACAAATTCGCCTACAAACCAGATTTCTAAAAGCCATGAAAAATTATTAATCAGTAATGATTGGGTTTTGTCTTTTAACTTTATTAGTGCCAGCAAAGTGCGATAATAGTGTTGCAGGTGCAATCTTCCCATTATTATTTTTAGCCATATTTTTAGACATATTTTTAAGACATTTTTTAGACATTTTTTAGACATATTTTTTAAGACATATTTTTTAGACATATTTTTAGACATCCCTGAATTAGGTTAAGGATGAAAAAGTATTTTATTCCACGTAAATTTAATAGAATATACTGTAGCCTATATAAAAATTTGGTAAGGAGAACCTGTCCTCTTAGTGATATGCTTAGTTCATGGTAGTAATTGCCATAGTTGTACAATTGCAACAGCGCAACACAGCTAAGAAATTGCCAAATGATTCCTTCCTTTTCAAAATTTTTGTAACACTCCAATTTTCCTGAACAAAGGGTCCTGAAATCTTTTGACAGTAAGATGGTCGAATTCCTCATGTTGTCACAGAATGATATTTTATGACTGGTCTTCCCTATGTCTTATTTATTGTTACTTATACTATTTATTTACCTACACTCGCTCTCTTAATGTATACCTCTCATTTGACTGTGTTTGTTTTAATCAAAGTCCGTCTTCCTACGTGTTTTTGGCCCTCTGTGGAAGTACCATCTTTTGAACACCTACTGTACATTTTCGCCATTTGTACAATCGATCTCTCCTCTTCCATTTTCTGGCTATCCTGGTTATCCCTATCATTTGTTTCGTTTTTAATTTCAATGGATGCTCTCTAATGTTACAAGTGGCTGTAAGGCGTAAAACATGTTTAGAACCAAGCCTTTCACTGTTCTCCCTCGAAATACACAATCTTAGCTCCTGCAAATAACAATAACTCTGTAACTGAAAGCACATCTCCCCTATTTAACAAGGCCTGGAATGCAAAATTAAATTTTCAGCAACTACACATTCGGTTTAGGCAGGAGTCTACAATCAAATATCATGTGCAGCGTTATCAAAATCACTACTACAGCGATGTGGTTCCTCTCTGGCAATAAGCTTTACTGTCGCATCATAGCGTGCGAAAAAGGTTTGTCACTGGCATGTAATCCGATTACATTCGTCAAATGAACAAAATCAAATTTTTATTTTATTTTTAAATTTAATGCGATTAATGGAACTTTCAATGGAACTTTCAATGAAACTCTCAACGGAACTTTCAATGAAACTTTCAATGGAACTTTCAATGAAACTCAATGAAACTTTCAGTGGAACTTTCAGTGGACCTTTCAGTGGAACTTTCAGTGGAACTTTCAGTGAAACTTCAATGGAATTTTCAGTGGAACTTTCAATGAAACTTCAATGGAATTTTCAATGAAACTTCAATGGAATTTTCAATGAAAGTTTCAATAGAACTTTCAATGAAACTTCCAATAGAACTTTAATGATTACGATTTTTATTCAGAGAAACCTACTTATATAATCTTTTTTATAATTCTATGTATAGAAGTGTACACGTGTATATAGATTGTAATTTTAATATATAACCTCTTATTTATACTTGCATATATCATTATTTATTGAAATGAGGTCTTATATACACACACACACACACACACACACACACACACACACACACACACACACACACACACAGTAGTTGGTGCGAGAAAAATATATAAAATTTGATAATTCCTCCGTTGATTTACTTTTTGAAATACTTGCTGGAGCTGTATCTAGACATAACCTATTTTGGAGTATGTAATCCATCAAAAAGAGGGTAGATTTCAGATGTTCAGATGAGAGAGAGAGAGAGAGAGAGAGAGAGAGAGAGAGAGAGAGAGAGAGAGAGAGAGCATTATTTGGGTAGCTAGCATTCGTATCTCAGAAGGTAACGCCGTTTCTCTACAAGCGAAATGAAGACACTGAGTTCGGGGTTTGACACCCTCTGATGCCGGTTAATAATAATCCATGAGTTATCGTAATGGACCCCGTTTGTCTGGCCTGAGCTGTGTGCTAGTTTCTGAACCCCCCTTACTAATTAATTATTAATATTTGGCTCAAAACGTGTATATTATATATACTGTATACTCAGAAAAATCTACTTCTATAAGTGGTGTGTGTGTGTGTGTGTGCGCTAGAGTAAAATTGTGAAACTAGTGATTTCATGAAATCCCCGAAATTTTCAGTAAATTCGCGTAATTTATACCATGATACAAAATTGACAAAAGTAGATAATAACCTAAATTACGTGAATTTACTGAAAATTTCAGGAATTTCACGAAATCACTAGTTTCACAATCTTACTGTAAAATATATAGTTAAATCCTTTTTCAAAAAAGAGTGGTACAGTATATTGATTACAAGTTTGCCCTTGACTATTTCTCTATTAACGCACAGTACTATTGAAATAATTCTTACTGGAGTCTTCTTGGAATTGAAATGTTTTTTGCATTTTGAAAGGACATATCACCGATATATATATATATATATATATATATATATATATATATATTTTTTTTATTGAGGTTGTTTAACTTCCTTCGCAACATCTAAGGTCATATGACGGAGGGGACCTATAGCTTTACGTGGGATCCGAACCACGGGTCGCTACATAATCTGGGCGCGGAGGACGGTCTCCCATCCAACTACTACCCAGACCCAATGTCGCTTAACTTCGCACCGATATATATATATATATGAAAATTATTTCACGAAAGTAACACGTGAAAAATATTTATGATGAATAAAATCATCCTGAGGATGTCATTAGACGAAAGCGCTTGAGCACCTTTTTGTGTTTCCTTTCCTTCGTGGTTTTATTCATCATATATATATATATATATATATATAGTGGGGTTTTTTTGTGATGTGAATAATTTTTAGTGAAAGTCAAACTAATGAGGTTCATCACGTTAACTCCTGAATTACTATTACCAACACCATCGGGGATCGAACCCCCGACCTTAGTGTCTCTAATTCGCTTATACTTATAGGGAAACAGTGTTATCCACTGAGCTACGTATAGTTACGTTAAGGTTTGCCAGTGGTTAGATTAACGTACGCTAGGTTACATTATGCCCGGCTAGTTTTGGTTAAGTTTGGTTAGGTTAGGTTAAACCATTTTATATCTTATCGCGTGCGTTTGTTTTCGAAGGTTGAAACATCTTTCCTTGAAAAGTTTTTGTAGTCGATACAAAAATTGTGGACGTTTCGACAATTTGATTCGTCGATTCTCCTTCAGTCAAAAAAGGTCCAGAATCGTTTCAAGGAGAGATTAATTCTGATAAAGAACAGTTTCCTCTCTTTCAGGAAGAGGAAATAATGGAAGAAATATCGGAAGAACCCTTCCCTAATCACCTTTATCATATATATATATATATATATATATATATATATATATATATATATATATATATATATATGTTAGTTCAGCGATTTCCAACCTGTGGTATGCATACCACCGATGGTATGCAGAGCTCGTTTAGATGGTATATAGAACTCTTTTAGATAGTATGCGTACCACCGATGGTATGTAGAGCTCTTTTAGATGGTATGCGTATCACTTATTTGCACGAGCTCCACTCGGCAATGCACGCTGAATGTTAATTCTGTGGTGGTGCGTCTCATCAAATTCCTATCGATTTTAAGAGATCATCCATTTCATCTGAAGGGATGCAATCGAACGTGTGATGGAACTAACCACCAGGTTTCACAGTTTTACTAATACAAATATATTGAAACTTTTAATGGCTACGTTGTCTCACTACTCAATATATATTTTACTTCTAGAAAGTTCAGTTTTAGTCTTATTACTGGACAGAACATTCTTTTATTCATCACTCCCGACTTTTGATGGCCTTTTGCAAACTCCAACCTCCTTCATATCACTAATATATATGGCTTTCTGACAGCAACTTCTTGCAGCCCAAGTTTTTTGGCCTTCTTTACACAGCAGACGTGCTTACAACGAATCCTTAGTCTTTCTGAATGGCTACACATATTTTTTGAGCTGTCTTAAAGCGATTTCTAAAGAAGAACGCAATTTTTCTAGGCCGACCTTGTCTACTACAAATAACCAAACAGCCCTTTCCTGCACCCGCTCTGGGATTCTTTCAACTGCTTCTTCAGATATTTTATGTTCTATTGCAATTTCGCTTTGGCTTTTCCTATGTTTACGATGGGGAGTAAGTATTTGAACTCTTAATTCACGTGTTAACACTATGCTCGCTTTACAGTACAGAGGATTGTTAGGCTTCTCCTAAACTATTTGTAAAAGATGAGAGACCATGAAGCAATATAGGTTTTATTGTTCCTGACCACATCTGGCCTCGTATAAGTATTAAAATAAGATAAATAGACGTAATAAATTCTATGTATGTAGTTGGTGTTTTCTTTATATTTCTCAGCTGTTTCTTGTTTCTAGGCAGGAATATATATATATATATATATATATATATATATATATTATATATATATATATATATATATATATATTAGGCGTACAGTTTTACTGCAGACACTCCGCATAATTCATTTTTCAAGTGTATATCGAATTGTATCATAAGAAGGTCACCCTTACGAAGGTTTTTCCTGCTGTATACTGTTCTTAATGAGGTTCATATGTCTGAAGAAACCCCTGACTAATCAGGAACAAAAGTAAATTCGTTACAATTTACTGAAGACAAATCTTCGTTACCAGCAGAAATCTATACTGAAGAAGGCCTTCTAGGTACCATTGTGAGGTTACAACAAGAGACCCCTTCTACATCATTAATGGACATTTTTCACCAAGATCTAAAACCTGGTCAACCTCATAAAATACACTCTCATGATATCGTGAAGCAGATTTTGAGAAAGTGAACCCAAAAACGCGTCCATCAAAATCAACCAAGACCATCAACAGGGGACTGGGACTGTGAATCAACCATAAAACCAGAAAAAAGCCAATCCATAAATAACAAAATAACTCGAGTCTCGGGTCCCCAAAATTTAATAGTTAAAATTTAAGTCAGTCTTACAGTACGTCAATCATGATACAGAAAGCATTCCTCCGGTATAGTCCTACTCTGATCGAGTGAGGCCCATGGTGTAGTGGTTATCATGTCTGACCGGCAATCGGAAGATCCCGGGTTCGATTCCCGGGTGGTTATCTCATTTTTTCATTTGTTCGTTCTCCCTCCTCATCTTGCGCGGAATCTTCTTCTATACAAGCGTCGTTCTTTACGTTAATTATACTGTGTGTTGTTTTGCAGTTGAAATATATATATATATATTATATATATATATCCGCCTCGGTGGTGTAGTGGTCAGCGTCGCTGACTACGAATCCATCGGCCCCGGGTTCGAGACCCGACGGCAGCCGGCGCGCAGCAAAACCCAGCTGTTCATCTTTCCACACAATAAAGGAAGTGGTTGGTAGATAAATGGGTACCCTAGGTGGCCTAGTGGTTAAGGCGCTGGGCTGCTGATGGGCGTGGTTCGGATTCCACGTTAAACTGTAGGTCTAAGGTGGAGTGAAAAGCTTGACCTTCGTCAGAATGAACAATTCGGCGGAAGCTAACCAAAGGTTTTTATTATATATATATATATATACAGGGTGGCCGTAAGTTTCCATACATAGGAAAATTTAAACGTTTGTTTTTATTTCAGATACCCTAAGAATCTGCGTTTGTAAGATCTTGTTTACTGATGAAGCAAATTTTTACGGTCAATGGAGAGGTTAATCGGCAAAACATACGTTATTGGAGTAATGCTAACCCTAACTGGCTGAGTCCGACGAAGATGCAAGGTGCCGGTAAAAGTGATGGTGTGGGCCCGGGATATGGGGTGACAGAATTATTGACCAATTTTTGTCAGTGAAATCTTAATGCCGAAAGGTATCTTACAACATGTTGCAAGAAGAGATTTTCCCATCCCTGCTAAACGAGGAAGGTAACTTCCCAGTTTACTTCCAGCAAGATGGAGCTCCACCTCATTATGGTCTTCACGTGCGTCGGTATTTGGATCAGCAGCAGTTTCCGGATGCTTGGATTGGTCGGCGTGGTCCTGTGGAGTGGCCTCCCAGATCCCCAGATCTCACCCCCCTTGATTTCTATCTTTGGGGGCACTTGAAGGCCATGGTGTATCAGGAAAAGATGCGAGACATAAATCATCTAAAGGAACGTATCACCAACGCCATTACAAGCATAACGTCAACTGTGCTAATGCGTGTTCATCAACAGTGGGGAACACGTATTGAAATGTGTTTTCAAAACAATGGCAACCATGTAGAGCATATTATATAAATAAAAATGGTTGTCCATAAAAAAATGTTTATTTTTCCTATGTATGGAAACTTACGGCCCACCCTGTATATATATATATATATATATAATTTATTATAATCCCTTTTTCGTCGAAGATTTTT
>JAJOZX010004044.1:290000-337500 GCA_023014485.1 Bathynomus jamesi
TATCCGGTGCCCTTAGCTCAGTACGTAACACCGTTTCCCTATAAACGAAGTGAAGACACGGAAGTTGGGTGTTCGAATCCCTATAATGCTGGTAATAATACTCCGGGAGTTAGCTCAACGGGGCGCATTAGTTGGCCTGGGCGCTGTGACACTTTGTGGCTCTCCTTACTGACTATTTAATACCCACTGAGGTACGGAGGTACCACCATTGTGAAATGGTGGTATGGAAAAAACCTCGCAAAAATGGTAACTCTTTTAATTATTTGAATTTAATATTTTTCCACATTTTAAGTTGTAGGTCTACTCTCTTTTGTGGACAGACGGAGTAGACGTTTTTCGTCTAACTTTGGGGTCAGGGGGGGGGGGGGTCAGATGATAACTTTGTTGTTGTTCTTCTTCTTCATTATGAACTCTTTCATTACCTATCTTTTAACATGAACGCAATGGGACAAATAAGAGTTTTCGCAACAGCTTTGCAGGCTTATCTTTAAATTAGCCGGAATATAGGCCTATATACAGTGTGTATATAATGCACACTCACAAGGAAAAATGAAAAGCGATTCAAAGGTCTTTCGTGTATTCAACAGTAAACCTCGTCATGGAATACTGTTGAATACAGAAAAGGCGATGGACTCGCTTTTAATTTTTTCTTGTGGGTGTGCATCACTTATTTATTTATTGGTCAAGCTCTACCGATCTATTTTGGCTGGAAAGACTTCATTCAAGAACTGTCGCACATTCATAGTGGCATGGAGTACCATCTCGTTCAAAGAAAGTGCTCCAGTATCTGAAAGATTTAATCATCTTAGTTCCTCAGCCATTGTGCTTTGAATGTGTGACAGTTCTTTAAAGAATTCCTCCTAACCAAGTGGATCGATAGCTAGCCACCTTGCTTGGCCACCTTGTTCACCTGATCTGTCCCCATTGGACTACTTTTAAGGGGCCGCATTAACCTTTTAACGCCGAACGTTTTTGTAGGGTTAAGTCTAAATGCGTGTATTTGAAACGGTACGTATTCGATCCAATCGGCGTTAGAGGGTTAAAAGTGTTATTTACCCACTAAAATTACATTTTTGTATGAACATATAGCCAGGATCACAAATGCAATTCATGGAATCACTCTGCAGCTGATTCGGTAGTTCCAGCAGTTGCTGGAAAATGTTTTCAGGGCTTTGGAAAATCGGATTGAATGATATATCGAGAAAGATGGCGGTTATGTTGAGGCACAGAAATTTGTAACGCAGCATGTTAAAAACTTAAAAAAATATGCTTTCATATGCCATTTACAATTTGTTTCTATCATGTGTACATCAAAAGTTATTAAAGTGTAAAGTTGCACAAGGACTTTATAATCACCCTGTATGATGAATTTCACGAAAATAAAGACAAAAAGACCATTTATTTGACGCTACGATTGTTCTAAGTTTAGAGAACCCTCGTTCTTCTCTTTCTCGCCTCTTGTATGAGAGTTAACCAACTGGATCTTAAATTGGAATGCGAAGTCATGTTCTATCCTTTAATTGTGTTAACGCTCACCTTTCTCTGGAACAAGAGGTAAGTAGGAAGAAGTCCCTGCATTATATTATATATATATATATATATATATATATATATATGCTGCAACCCACAAGGAAAAAGAAAAACGATTCCAAAGCCTTTCGTGTATTCAGAGCTACACCTCGCCAGGAAATGACAATACACGAAAGGTCCTGGAATCGTTTTTCTTTTTCCTCGTGGGTTTGCAGCATTCATTCATTTCACGTGTTTAATTGTGAAATTCATCCCATATATACAGTATATATATATATATATATATATATATATATATATATATATATATATATATATATATATATATACATTAGGGTGTCCCAATTTTTATTCTTAACACGACCTGACCACTCGTGTCATGCCCGGATGTGGTTTGGGCTAAAGCATTGGCTGTGTGATTTTCAACTCGATCAGATGATATTTAGAGGTCCCGACGTTTGATGACTTTTTTTTGGTTTTCAGAATTGATCATTATGGCGTTGACAAGATCAAACATCAAGTTGTGGCTTCTTGAGAGGTCTCCGATAGCAGAGCTGGCTAAATCTCTATTACCAAGTAATATGGACGTGTTGCTCCTTTTCTTCTACCATCACCGCGACCAAAAGAAGACAGATTCCAACAGTGTCAAGGCTGTAATATCCGCTGTATTAGAAATCTGGGCTAGAGCCAACTCGAATCTGGCAACAACCTCCGTTCATGCCTCGACTAAACTGAAAGCTTTGGTTCAGAGGTATCGAAATTTGCATAAAAACAAGAACAAGACTGGAATGACTTACAATATGCAGCGGGATGTATTCTTGGCTGATATGGAGGATATTTTTGATGTCGCCCGCTCAGACGTTCTGGATCGGGGAGATATCCCTCTTGAAGACAAGGAATTCCTCATTTCCCAAAGGGCAGATCGACATACGAGTTACATGGGAGGTGAAGATAGAAAATATAATGCAGCCACAATGAAAAGACAGGAAAAGGAAAGAGCTCTTGAGCGGGCACACCGGCGTCAAACGGAGGAGGCTCTAGCTGTAGGAGTCACAGAAGAGGCTACCGACAGCAGTTCTAGCACATCGTCAGCTGACAGTGGAAACGAAGCCGTCACTTGTGGACTTAAACCTTCGAAAGCTCCCAAACATGACAGACTAAAAGAAAGTCTGAGTGATCTTGACCTGGCAGCAACTTGGGATCGCGAGGGCCTTTCTGTTCGACAGGCAACATCAGCGTTTGCTGCGACTGCAAAATCCCTAGCTCTCGGTCCTGACAGTGTTCCATCAAAGAGCACGGTTCACCGCTTCCGACAAAAGGCCTGTACAATGATAGGGACCAATGTTATTGGCCACCTCGAGCAGCTTCCACCTCGACTGCAGATCCACTGGGACACAAAGATACTCACTGACATCGAACAGGAGGGTAAGTCAGTCGATCGGATTGCTGTTGTGGTGACTGGGGATGGTGTGGAAGAGCTATTAGGAGCACCGAAAATAATAGACGGCACAGGACAGCAAATGGCAAGCGCAGTCCATCAAGCGCTCACCCTAGTCGGAATTGAGGACAAGATCATAGGCATGGTGTTTGACACGACGGCATCAAACACAGGGATAGTGCAAGGTGCGTGTGCGCGTTTGGAAGCGGCATTGGGAAGATCTCTTTTATGGTTTGCTTGCCGTCATCACGTTCACGAAGTGATTCTCAAGGATGTCTTCGTCGTGTGCCTAGGAACACCACCAAGTCCTCAAATCCCACTTTTCAGGAGATTCAAGGAGGCCTGGCCATCAATGAACCACTGACAGTTGGATGCATTTGACAAGGACGAGGTGGCTAAAGCCTTCATAAATGACAATGCTTGCCTTTCACAAATGCGACTTGAGGTAATAGACTATCTCCGCGATGCCCTAAGAAGTGGTAATCATCCTCGAGAGGATTATGAAGAACTTCTTCGAATGAGCCTCTTGTACCTCGGAGACGACGTAGGACGTTACAAGCTTCTGCCTCCAGGGGCTTACCATCAGGCCAGATGGATGGCCAAAGCTATTTACTGCCTGAAAATAGCATTACTGCAGTCCCAGTTCTCCGAACTTCGTCTCCAAGAACTGCAAGGGGTTCGCCGTATGGCTCTCTTCGTGAGCCTTGTATACGTGCGTCACTGGCACGAGGCTCTCATCGCCATCAAATCTCCCAAAAATGACGTTAGGCTGTGCAATCTTCTTGTAGGTTACCCTGACAAGGACGTTGGAAACACAGCTTACCGTGCTGTGCTTCGTCATCTGTGGTATATCTCGGAGGACTTAATCTGTCTTGCACTGTTTGATGACAGAGTTGACGACAATGAAAAGCGTAACATGACGGCTAACCTGAAAAAGCGCCCTGGGAAAGGACTCAAACGGGTCCAAGGCAAGGGACTGCAAGTGGATGGCCGTTTAAGTCCGTGGGTGACGAGTCGATCCACCACACTCTTCCAGTTTCTCCAAGTTGAGCCCACGTTCCTCACCAAACACCCTGAAACATGGCCTACTGACGAAAACTACCGTCTGGCAAAGAGCCGAGCTGCAGAACTGATGGTGGTCAATGATGCAGCAGAGCGAGGCATCGCCCTCATTGAGAAATACACAAGCAAACCTCTGTGCCGTGATGAAGAAGACCTCCGGTTCCTCCTTCGAACTGTCCACTCACACCGACGGAATGTGAGCCGGAAGGGAACAAAAACGGATCTCATGAAACACGTGTTTAGTTAAAATGCATAAATGTGATGCTTTGAAATTGTTGTTTGTGTGTTAAGATTAAAATACACGTTTATTTTGTATAATCATCTTTGTGATGGAACTTTTGAGAGAAATATTTCAGTTAATTTGCCTTTCAGTTAAGAGGAGAAATAAAGTGTTCAAAGTTCGGGACCTTTACATTTCCTTTGATCTCTCTGAAATTTTACAGGAAGATTTCTAATGGGAAACATCAAAAGAGCGCAACACGAGCGGATTTGTATCCCGAAAAACAATTTGGCCCCCTATGAGTTTGGGACACCCTAATATACATACATATACAGTATATATATATATATATATATATATATATATATATATATATATATATATATATAATACGAAAATGAAGTTTTTCAGTGGTGTCTTTCCAGCGTCTCTTATCGTGAAATTGGTAACTTCATTTTTGGAAGAAGATCCATTCAGTCAGCGTGACAGATTGGACGTCTAAGCGAACCAGAAGACAGACGGTCCCAAATGGAGGGGGAGAAGAAAGAAGGAAAATGGAATTAAAACCGTTAATTGGGGCGGAAACTAAAGCAACGTCACAAAAAATAAGGGAAATTTTAGTAAAAAAAAAAGAGAAAAAGGTAAATTTTATTTAAGAATGTAAAAAAGGTTTATTTTTCTTACTTTTTTCTTGAAATTCTAATATGAAAAATTTGTGTGGAGAGGTTCAAATTGCAGATAACGAGTTATTGAGACGAGAAAGTTATGATAATTTTTTCAAGGCTACTTCCCAATTATTGATACGTGGATGTTGTGTCAAAAACTATAATGAAAAAAAAAAAAAAAATAATAATATATATATATATATATATATATATATATATATATATTATATATATATGTGTGTGTGTGTGTGTGTGTGTGTGTGTAAAAATGAACAATGAATAATTCCTATATTCTTTTATTCATTCGTATAATTCTTATATAATTCGCATATTTATATAATCCTTGTATAATACTTATATTTGTATACATTTATGATATATTCATATATTCATTTTTACAGGAGAGTCCAAAATCGTATAACGTTGACGCGAGTTTGGATAGATTTTTTATTTCCTTTCTATTTTATTTCTGCCGAATAATTTGTGAATTGTTTCTTTTTAAATTAGTTAATCATTTTTTTAGATTTAGCTTAATAATGAAACCTGGTTAAATTCTGCAATGTTCATTTTTTGTATACATTCTCTCTTCGTTATAAAAGATGAAGTCATGTCTTGCCTAAACGTTTAATTCTAAATCTTAAGCCTTTAATTTTTGCTCATATGCATGTTTAAGTGTAATTCATAATAAAATGCATATTTCAATTTCCATTTTTAGTTAACTCGGCAGATCATGATAACATCAGATCTGTCAATATGCGGTTTAAATAAAAATATGGCTTCATCTTCAAATATCTTGCTTCTCTGTTTAGACGTTGCTACAGCTAAAAATATTTATCTTATCTTCAAATATTTTGCAAAATAATGCAGCGTATTGAGAATAAAAACAAAACAAGTCAACATTAAATAATGATGATGTCAACAAAATTTGGGTATATAAACTCGTGTAATTTTTCAAATAAATAATCATTCTGATTTTGCTGATCTAACTTAGAGGCTGAGCATTACGTGTAACATTTTAGCAGTAAAACTACAGTAGGAGAAAATCTTTGTCTTTTCCTTCGAGCCTTGCTCTCTTCAGAGTACTTAGTCTTAAATAGGGAAAAATAATTTCCTGATACGTTACAAGCAGAATCGAGGAACCTTCAGAGAATTTAATAAGCGTCACAGAATCCTCCGATCCACTGCAAGAAGAAATCGGAGAGTAGTATACAAGAAACTACTGCGATTCTCTATACAGTACCAGCTACTCCAGAGTAACAAATCCGTTGCTGCCACCCAACCAGAATCCCCGTCAACTTCGAACCGACCAAGGCCATAGACGGAGGGGTTAACATATATATATAAAGAGGCGATTGTAGACACCAATCGACCAGGGAAGTACTTCGGGGTGGGGGAAGGGCGCTAGGCGGGAGACAGGGAGTGCTGGAACTCCCGTTTCTCCTGTCACTGTTCTCCTTAGCTGATCTTTTTTCGTGTCTCATCTACCTTGTGAGCAGTCCAGCATGCTCTCAAACACCACACATTTCTCTCCTTCTTCTTCACTCCATATACATGCCTCTTACATATTACATAATCTTTTAAAAATTGAAAAAAAGACCTTGATTTTGGCTCTCTTCTTCCCTTATGGGGAGGAGGGGGCGTTTTCGCGGGTGTTCACCCTTTGGCCCATCCTTCCTGCATAAAAAAACACATATATACAGCATATATAAGACAAACCTATAATAACGGCAAATTGATCTTAATACAGAGACTGACGTAAAACGTGCAACACACACACACACACACACACCACACACACACTTTTTTAGAGTAAAAAAGTAAAGTTATTAAAGTTGATTGGCTTAAAATCATGTAATGTTTTTGGTGCAAAGACCAATTCTAGGAAAGGAAAGGAATTTATTTAAAAAAAATTTGTAGTACAAATGTAAATTTCGTCAATCCCCAAAAATTAGTCTTAAAACCAAATATTGCAAATTATTTCAATAAGAAAAAATTTGTTTGTTTAGTAGTTATCATACAAAATATTATTTTTTTTTAATTTAATCTTTTCGCGCCGGTATTTTTCAAATGTGCGTCCTCGAGCTCTTGAATGAGGACGTACCACGTACGTCCTCGGCGCGAAAGGGTTAACCCTGTCTGCCCACCTACTGCAAAATGTTAAGGTTTTAAATGTAAACAAACATTCACAACATACTCCTACAAAAGATTCCAACCTTAACAAGTTAATATTAATTGTTTCTAAATGTAAATATACAAATTTTCACCTGAAAAAATATTTAACAAACCTGTATTGCAGAACAAAACTAGGGATACACATCCGTCAAGCACATCAATAATTCGGGTGCCGGAACATACGAAATAGGAAAGACCCAGTAAATCCAAACGAAGTACAAAGCACATAGGCTTACGGTTATTTCTCACTCCTTTTAAGTAAATCCTTAAGCTTTACAGTCACCGGAACTGGCTAGTTTCCGGAAAATGAAGCATCATCAAAGAACAGTGGAAAAGAACTCAGTCCTGACCAGCCTCGAATCCTGAAGAATCAACTTCTTCAAAAGACCTCGACATTGACCCTCTTGAACGCGAGCTTTTCATCCCGTATTCAAGCCTATTGACTCCAAAATTCATTCGTGCACTTTTTTTTAGATAAAATTTCCTTTATCTCCCATTTATATGTTATGTATTGTCTTTCATTGAGACTAACTTTTAATTCCAGTAGTCTATTCATTGTATTTCCACATTCTAATTTAAATAATTGTAATATTATTCCCTGTGAACCTTTATCTGTTTGTTAAGTAAAAGGAAAATCAGGTCAATCTATTCCTTTTCCTTGATTATTTGCTATTAAAGTACCTGTTCACCGCTTTTGTAACTAATTATCTAGTATATTAATTATCTCCGTGGCCTACCAAATTTATAGCACTATAAGAAGAGCCGCATCGAATCCTGTAACCACAAACTGGTGAATATATATATATATATATATATATATATATATATATATATATACAGGATTAATGTGTGGTCAAATTCATAACTATTTCCCTGCTCGTGTCCCTAGTTTGCGTTAGACACCCTTCTCTCTCTCTCTCTCTCTCTCTTTCTCTGTATATATATATATATATATATATATATATATATATATATATATATATATATATATATATATATATATATAATTTCAACTTAGGGAACCTTTTTCTTGCGATTTTTTTCATCTCAGATCATTCCTGTGTTCGTTCAAGAATGAAAAACCCGAAGCAAAAATGTGAAATGAGACTTTTCTCAAATACCAGTTCATCTCCATTCTCATTTTAGAATTCTTCACCTTCGTCGTTCCCTCTTGTATTTGGGGGATTTAGTCGACTATTCTCATCTTTTGCGATTGTTAAAGGCACGTCGTCCCATTTACTGGAGATTAAGGCTGAGTATGCATTAACTGTAGTCTGAATAGGAGAAAATCGCAATATTAATGCCCAGTCAGGCTTCAGTTGTCGCTTAAGTAGGTAAAGTTAGGTTAGATTAGTGATGTAAAAAAAACGTTTTTTTTGTTTTGTTGTTTTTTTGTTTTTTGTTGTTTTTTTTGTTGTTTTTGTCGTTTTTTTTGTTTTGTTGTTGTTTTTTTTTTTTTTTTTTTTTGTTTTTTTTAGATATTGCCAATTTAATTATAAGGTATACTTTTGCAATGATATATATTATAAAAATAAATAAATAAATAATAAATAGGCCATATGGTACCAGTATAGAATGTCCTTTTCAGCCTATTTACAGAAAAAACTGGCCTCTTTCTTGCACTGAAAGTCTTGTATCTTGAGATCCATTAAACTTGCGAGAACACTGGCTGGGAGCTGACTGCCCATTGTCCAACCTTCCCAGGATCTCCCATCCATGCCTCGGATTTTGAATCTCCCACTTAACTATCCTTTAGACCCGCGATGACATATTCCCCCCCCCCCACGAGACCATCCATATATATATACATACACATACACCCATATACATATATACCAATATATACATAAATACTTATATACACATTTATATCTATTGTATACCCCATACACATGCATACATCCAGAATTCCAGATACATACGCATGCATACTCACATATATACCTACACAAACTCATACACCTCTATTTCGCCCTTTCATTACCTCCGAGATCATTTAGCACATACAGTAATATCCATACAGCCAAAAGAAACCAATTAAGCACAGACAGAGCAGCAAAGCTAGTATTTATATCCCAAAATGCAAAATTCCAAGAAAGTGAAGTAAAACATGGTGCTACATTGGCTTCGTCAACATCCAAATCTGCAATAAATACCAGTACCTGTGATATTGAAACTATTTGCTTTAATCAATCTAGTGATAATGATTCTTCAATGGAAATAGAATCAGATAATGAAAGTTAAACAGCATTAGGTTAACACAAAGGTTAAAGAAAAGATGAATATTTATATTTTTTTTATTTTTCTATTTGGAATATATATATATATATATATATATATATATATATATATATATATATATATATATATATATATATACACTGGTATTCTTGCCAATCACAATTATATCTATTGTTTTATACCAGTATTATGGATATTATACCAGTACCTGTGATATTGAAACTAGCATATATGCTCTACCCAATCTAGTGATGATTCTTCCATGGAAATGTAGGTTAACAAAAAGGTTCAAAAAAAGGTGAATATTTTCCTTTTCTATCTGGAATATATATACTGGTACTCTTGCCAATCACAATTATGTATATTGTTTGAAACGAGGAAGAATGTTTTATGTTCTAGTTAAAAAATATATATACATATAAAAAATGAGGGTTTGTTTTTCCTTTCTATTATATACTTTTTGCGTGATTCAATTTTTCTAAAAGATGACTATATAGTATATATACTAGGTATAACCGTATAAGCATGGTAGTATAGTAAATTATAGGTAATACTAATATACTTATTAGATTAAAGGAAAAAAAATATGGAATAAGTTTAAAACAATAAAAAACAAAAAAAACAAAAAAAACAGACTACCTTCGTTTTAAACAAAAAAACCGACAAAAAAAAACAAAAAAAACGACACAATAAAAAACGACTCACATCACTAGGTTAGATTAGTGATATTATTCGTAGGGTTAACCCTTCTCGGTTAAACTAAATTAGAAGAGGTTTCTCTGTATGGAATTTCCACTTGAACAGTTCTCCTTTCCCGATCGTTGATGACAACAGAAACAAGAAGTGATTTTGTCAAACAGGATCGAGTCCTACTTGGAACCAAAATTATTGTAAATTTTATTTCATTTCGTTACTCATGATAGCTAATACAGTATATACGTACCTCAGTGGGTAACACCGTTTCCCTATAAACGAAGCGAAGACACTGAGGTCGGGGGTTCGAATCCCGATGATGCTGGTAATAATACTAGTATAAGAGGAATAATAATGAGCCGCATTAGTTGGCCTGAGCGCTGTAACAGTTTCTGACCCTCCTGAATGATTATTATTACTACAACATATGAAGCCCTCCGAGGAAGAAGTGGCTAAACGACAAAAGTTAAAAAAGTCAGCCACTTCTTCCTAGGAGGACCTCATATATATATATATAGCGGATCGACAAGAAATAGACCAGCAAATAGACAGAAATCTTTTCCTTCCACGCTATCATCAAAGGTTCTTGGAAAACACACGTGGGCAAGAGTCAAACAATGGGAACGTCTGTTTCTTCCCAAAGGGCGCGAACGAAAGGACGCGCTCACAAGGCGTCTTTAGAATTGGTACGAAGTCCTACGTCACAGGAACTACGTATAAAAGCGAGCACCCACTCTCACTCCTCCTCACTTGGTTAGCGCTTCCATTTCGTTAGACTACTCTGTACGATACCATCTCTTCAACCGCCTACCGGCTTCGGCTGGGAGGCGCGGCCGCTACTTTCTTCAAGGCCTACAATTTATCATCAAGTAAGATCTACAGACCACCTGCAGAAGCAATCCTTCGAGGCCCAACCGGAATCGCTTCGGGCCTGCGGTTTGTCGGGTCGGCCTTCAAGCTTCTCCACATTCCTCGAGATATATTCAGCACCACAGGCCTACGCCTGCAAGATCATAAGGCCAGCCTGCACCTCGAGAAGTAACATCACCTCAGGCCTCCACGAAGCCTACATCCATCATCTCAAGAGGCTTAACGGACAACGACAACTCGAATCTGCGTAAAATGGTTCGTCTTCAACCCGCCTTCAACAAGGTTATATCGTCCTAAGATAAGTACCTCCTATTCTAAGTACTCTTGTGAAGCCTACATTAGCCTACCGCCGAACGGTAGGCTATACTCCCAAAGTGTGTAATCAAGCGTTCCAACTGACTCTCGTGAAAGAACGCAGTAGGCCTGTCATTTCAATACCGTAATTCCGCGTATCATCCGTCATTATGTTCAATTCATATATTTGTGTGTTAACTAAATATTCTCTTGACGTAATCATATAACATCACATAATGTTCTTAGATATAAATGATATTTGTGCAAGCATTTCAATCCATTATTATTAGGCCGCATCAATTATTCTATGTGCATCCATGCAATCATTTAGCCTACTTAATCAGTGTCAAGTATTCTATTCAATGTACCAAACGCACGTGCATTCTTTATATCATTTACTAGGCCCATTCAATGTTCCATGCCGCATGCCATTTACATACCATTAATGGGTACATTATTTATTACGTGTCAATTAAGCTATTAACATTTCATCTTATTAGCTAAGTCTGTCCCAAGCATAACGTAAAACTACCAATTAATTACTGTCAATTCTTTGTTATATCACAGTGAATAAATAACGGCTTTATTTTCATAATAAAATACAAAACAATATAAGGTGTCTTTTATAACCTTAACATTAATTTGCTTGGGTGTAAACCAAGCTGGTGACCTCGCTGCCTTTTCGGTCACTTCCAATAGTATGGTGGGCCTAATCAAATAACCATTCATTCCAATCGGTGATACTGTATAACAATATAAATTATTTAACCCAGCCTTTCATTAATAAGCAATCAGTCATTGCACCAATTAATCATTGCATACAATTAAATCATTATCACCTTAAACGGTTAAAACTAGGTCCACTATATATATATATTATATATATATATATATCTAGCTGAGGTACCCGGCGTTGCCCGGGATAAATTTCACATTACTGTTGCATGTCGCTCACGGTCAGCTTCAAGGCGTGATTGTCTTTCTTGGGGTGTTTCTCTTGCTCTGGTAGCTGTCACACTTTCTCGGACAGCTTCAAGACGTGATTGTCTTTCTTGCAGTGTTTCTCTTGCTCTGGTAGCTGCTACACTTTCTCGGGCAACTTCAAGACGTGATTGTCTTTCTTGGAGGTTTTCTCTTGCTCTGGCTGTTGCATGTCGTTCACGGTCAACTTCAAGGCGTGATTGTCTTTCTTGTGAGCTTTCCTGCTTCCGGGCTTCTTTATTTTTTCTGGCTGCTGATGTAGATCTGCCCAAACTTGCCCGTTTCTTTGGTGGCATGGTAAAGTTGTTGGGATTTTCAAAAACTGCAAAAAAACATTGCCATATTAACTTCCTGTAACTATTCGCACAAACAGACAAACAGACAGGTTGACCGACTCTGTGTTGACATTCTTCATCCCATAAGAGGTTCCCGGGCCAAATTTGGTAGCTCTAGGTCAAACGATTTGAAGTCGTCCTAAAAAATAATTGTATGTGAAACTCAAGATTTTCAAGACTGTGTTCTTTTCTATAGTTTTATTGACCAAATAATTAGTCAGGGAAATGTTAAGATTCAGAAATCTTGACACAAAGTGAAGCTCAAAATTTTCACGGCTGCGTTCTTTCTGTAGTTTAATCGCGGTGCTGGGGCCTAAGGGCCCAGTAATTTTAATTATTTAATTTAACATTTTTCATCCCATAAGAGGTTCCCGTGCCAAATTTGGTAGCTCTAGGTCAAACTGTTTGCGCATGCATAAAGGACAGACAAACAAACAAACAGGTGAAAATATATAATATATACACACACACACACATGTATATATATATATATATATAATATATATATATATATATATAGATAGTTTAGTTTGATTCACTCTTCAGGATAGATCTGTGTTCGACTCATCTGCAGCATCCCGATTCATTTGGGGGATCTGATGAGGAGAGAGTTATTTTTTACTTTCATCCAGGGTTGTGGAGTCGGAGTCGTGGAGTCGGAGTCGTGGAGTCGCACGTTTCAGGGCGGAGTCGGAGTCGGAGTCGGAGTCGGTAAAAAACTTCCGACTCAGACTCCAATTTCTGTGTCCTGTGTCACCCTTAATTTCTAAATCCTAAATACTAACATTTAGGTTATTTAGTTTTTTTGGTCAATAAACCTTATTCATTGATAGCCCCTAGATTAAGTTTTTTTAATATTTTTTTTTTTACATTTTCAGAATATACAATTAATATTTATTTAAATATAAAATATAAAATATAAAATTCCACACTTAGTGTGGTGGTGATGAAATGTCTTATTATTATGATAATGAGTGAAACACTAGAGGAGTCGGAGTCGTATATTTAAAATGTGAGGAGTCGGAGTCGGATTTTTAGATTTTTTATAATGTGTGGAGTCGGAGTCGGAGTCGAATTTTTACAATGTGTGGAGTCGGAGTCGGAGTCGGAAAATTTTGGACCGACTCCACAACCCTGCTTTCATCCTGCCCTCGTAACCAGCTACGCGTGGCCGGTCAAGGACTTTTCACAGGAACCTCTGGCGCTGATGTTTGAAGGTAGTTTGGTTGGTGTGCTGGAGGGTTCTCAGTTCTTCTGGTAGCTCTTTAAAAGGTTTTGGGCCCCATATTCTGAGAATATTTTTCATCTTTGTATTCATGGTCCCTGTCCCACCGCAGATGGGATAGTACAGAATCCACCTGTTCTTTCATTCCACTGTATCTTTATTTCATTTCTAAAGTTTGGGACATCGCCCCAGAATATTTTCCATATGTATGTTATTGTGTATCGTTCACATTTTTCAATGGAGTAGAACTTGAAGGGCTGTAGTTGTGACCATTGTGACCAATAGTTTTCATTTTTCGTTTCGTCTACCCGAAACATAGAAATACTTTGTACGACTTCTGTGTTTACAATGTCTCGTTTTTCGTAAGGGTCCGTATTACTGAGCAATACTCAAATATCAGTAGAACTAAACTCTTCAGTACTGCCACAGTAATGTTTGCTTTTCTGCTGTGGCAACTCCTCCAGATAATTCCCATTATTTTTCTAGCTGTTATAATATTGATGTTATGGTGTGCCCTGAATTCTGTATCATGGCGACATTATTACTCTAAGATCCCTGACTTGCGAGTTTGATTTGTTGTCTTGTAGTGTTATGCACCCTTTATCCTGTAGCTCCTCGTTGTTACAATATCTTATGAGTTGTAAATTTTCTTTGTTGAACTTCATATTGATGTCTTCTGCCCATTGAAGTGTGTTTCACTTTAACTTAATTTGTAAGTTTTCTATGTCACCTTCATTTGATATTTTTCTGTATATCTTTGTGTCGTCCCGCGGAGCACGATACGACACTGTCTTTAATATCTACATCTACTATATCTACTTTAATATCTATCTATCTATATATACATATATATGTATAAAGTAATTTAAAGGTAAAATTGGTGCTTATTTACCTTTTTCTACTTTTTTCGTAATGGAATCTAAATCAGTGGTCAGAATTAATAGCTTTTCGGGAGTTTTCCAAACGATTTCGGCATTTTTTACTCTCTCTAAAGCAATGGCAGAAATATACAGTTTAGGAAAAAAGTTCGCCTAAAAACGCAAATTTTTTTTTTAAATGGCTGAAAAATTAATGTGTTAATATTTTGCTTTTTTTTATATATATATTTTATTGTTTTCGAACCCAATCATTACTGATTAGCAATTTTTTTATGTTTGGGGGAAATTTTTCTGTTTCTAGGCGAACTTTTTTCCGAAACTATCAAATTTGGGTCACTGTAAATTCCATAATGACGATAATGGAAACCATTGTTTCTTGTTTTTACGTAGTTATTATCACGAGCAGGAAAATGAAGAAAAGTAAAATTAAAATACTAAAAAAATAATAGTAATGGTTCGGGGGAAAAAAGTTCGCCGACTAATTACTTGGTTTGAACAGTCAGGACTGTCCGCAATGGGAACTTTTTCGTGGTCACGAGAAATATTTTCACTTAACTTTATTTTAGGTTTTTAGGCAATCACTAGCAAAACGTCAGCACGCGATCAACCATATTTGCGCAGAATTTTGAGAAAGTTTGCGCTTCCAGTGTGTATATACAGGGTGGGCCAAAAAACTATTACCCAACTTTTTAAAAAGTATTTTGGCTCACCCTGTATATTGATCTTACTGCTGAGGCCGTATGTTGTATCCATACTTTTACTCTTTCAAACGTTGGGTTTCAATCTAAATTCAACGGTACAGGTTCACAACTGGAGGGAGGTATCAGAATATGGTGCTCAATTGAAAGGCGGTCAAAGTCAGCAACTGATACTTTCAGATGACAGTCAGTTTCTCCATAAATAATTAATTTTTCTTATTTTTACACAAAATAATTAATTTATTTCCTTTTTCATTTCAGACCATCATTCTGCTATAGTTGGTGAACAAGTTATAACATAATGAAATACTCTTTGGAAAATGAAGTATTGATATTGAACCTGCGTAAGGAGAAACACTGGGGTGCAAAACGAATGAAGAAAGAGTTTCAAAATAAACGATGGACGATACCTGGACTTGAATATCTCATAAAGAAAATCGATATCACAGAGTCGACCAAACGAAAAGAAGGCAGTGGAAGGCCAAAAAACATCACGTACTGAGGAAAATATTGACATGGTTTCATCCATGATATGCAGTCAAGAAGAACGGCCCAACACCCACAAGTCCGTTAGAGAAATTTCAGAAACTACTGGTATTTCTCGTTCTAGTGTTCGTCGTATAGTAAAAGATGAGCTGGGTCTTAAATGTTTTAAAAGAGTCGAAGTTCATAAGCTCTGCATCAAATAAGCAAGCAAGAGCTGGAAAATGTCGTGCTCTGTTAGATCGAGTCCCAGACAGAGAAGTGTCGGAAATATGGTTCAGCGACGAGAAGACCTTTACGGTTGCTTCAACAATAAACACACAAAATGACCTAGTTTATGGAAGACAGGACAAAAAATCTATCAGTCTAGATCGACTTTGCAGGGAATGTCCGCATTTTTCTCAAAAAGTCATGGTTTCCATCTTTATTTCAAAGTTAGGGAAGTCAGAGATTGTTTTTGTTGATCAAAATGCCAAAATCACTGCTGCTTATTATCAAGAAAAAATTCTTGATGCGGTACTGCCGTCGATAAGGGAGAAGTCAAGGTTGCAAGCGTGCATTGATAATGGAGGAGGGCACATTCCGCATAATCTTGGAATCATTTAGGTAACTGTATAGAAACAAAGTTTTTCTACCCGTGTCTGTATAACAGCGAATTACAAAATAGTGGTTACAGTTAGCAAAAATCCAACTTCACCACGAGATAAACCATGAAATTCTATACAAGACACATATATTGATTGTACAAATAACATTTGATAAAGGTAAAATTATATTGTTCAAAATCAGGGTAATATTTTTTTTGGCCTACCCGGTATATTGATTGGAAATCTCCGAAATTCGTAAAGAGATGTTGAACTGAAGTGAATATGTATGTTTTTTTGTCCGGTTGGTTAAAATTTTCTGAAACCAAACGGGTTTCTTCATAAATTTTTACATTTTCTAATGTAAAATTTTGAGTAAATTTCGACTATGAGGTTAGTTTTTACGTATTTTGGTAGAAAATATAGTGAAATTTAGTTATATGTACTGTCGGATGTAGTTTCTGAGGCAGTTTTTGGTACAATCATTTTTGTCAAAGTTCGAAATGTATCCATATTTTGGTGCGTTTCAGTCAGATTTATGCTTCAAAATGCTTCCGAAAACTTGCAATTGGCAAGTATTCAGATATTATTTAAAAAACTATTCACGACCTTATTAAAATTTGCTCAAAACCTGCTCTATGGAATGAACTTATTTCATGCCAATTTTAATCAAAACGCGTGGTTGGATAAAATTTTACTGACAATTCAAGTTTCATGTCCAATTTTCTCAAAATCAGAACCAAACCAACCAAACCAAAATAACCAGACTTGTTTTTTTTAAAAAATGCAGGATAAAAAAAAAGTACACCAATCGTACATTCCAAAAATGCATTTAGAAATAAAATCCATAAGACAGTAAACTAGGGTCACACTTTCTTCAAAACTTCGAGTTACAAAGGAATACAAAAGGCACCAAACAGCAATCGAGAAATAGTGTCCAAAAAAAAAAAAAAGTTTGTAGCGTAAAATCTTAGGAAGGAGCACACCAGGTTTCAAATACAATCTTCTTAATTTAATGGGAGAGACGCGTAGAATTTCCAGAAAACAGCTAAAATCTAATAACATTAAAACTTTAAAGCCAATTCTAGTCGAATTTAAACCAAATTACTCAACGTGCAATTGCAGAAAGACTGAAAATTTCATTATAAATAAAGACTTCTTGAAAATCATGTTCCTGTCTTCTAAAATTATTTATCTTTAATGTTAACATTCCGTTGCGCGTATATACTTGGTGTTAAATAACATTTGTTTGACGTAAGATGCTTTGATGCAGACGAAATAATGCTGATTCTCTCTCTCTCTCTCTCTCTCTCTCTCTCTCTCTCTCTCTGTCTCTCTCTCTCTCTCTCTCTCTCTCTCTCTCTCTCTCTCTCTCTTATATATATATATATATATACTGTACGTGCAATGGGATGAATTTCATTATAATACACATGAAATTAATTATTGATTCTAATACATTGTTTAATTAACCATATATATATATATATATATATATTTTGCGCGGAATATTCTCCTATACAAGCGTCGTTCTTTACGTTAATTATACTGCGTGTTTGCAGTTTAAATGTATATAATGTACGGCATGCGGGAGGTGCCCCTTTGGGGCATTGGTTTCTGCGCGTATGTAGAGGAATTACGGCATTTGATTGAGTGAGGCCCGTGGTGTGATGGTTACCATATCTGACCGGCAATCGGAAGATCCCGGGTTCGATTCCCGGGTGGTTACCTCATTTTTTCATTTGTTTCGTTCTCTCGCTCTCATCTTGCGCGGGATATTCTCCTATACAAGCGTCGTTCTTTACGTTAATTATACTGCGTGTTTGCAGTTTAAATGTGTGTATATATATATATATATATATATTTTATATATAAATATAATCATAGCTTTAACTGGGAAGGAAGGTTTTAAAAGTCTGAGAATTTATAATAAAAAAATGGATTCTATCTTAAAATATATTTTCCCGTTAATCATTACTTGTTAATGTTTGGCTAATTCCTCTTAACTATTTTGTTTACGCTGTAGAGAGACATACAGGAGGCGATCGATTCTACGCCGGTATACTTTCCTGGTGGGGACTTTGCTTAGGTTTGGACCGCATAAAATTTCTTTAACAATCTTGTGAAAAAAAATTGATAGGCTCCAAGATAATAAATTTCGTACATACATAAATTAATAAACCATAAAAAGAACCTGAATTCCTTCTTTTTTATCACAAGTACTGTACATTTTCACAGTACTGTACTGTACAAGTACTGTACATTTTCACAGTACTGTACTGTACAAGTACTGTACATTTTCACAGTACTGTACTGTACAAGTACTGTACATTTTCACAGTACTGTACAAGTACTGTACATTTTCACAGTACTGTACTGTACAAGTACTGTACATTTTCACAGTACTGTACTGTACAAGTACTGTACATTTTCACAGTACTGTACTGTACAAGTACTGTACATTTTCACAGTACTGTACTGTACGAGTACTGTACATTTTCACAGTACTGTACTGTACGAGTACTGTACATTTTCACAGTACTGTACTGTACGAGTACTGTACATTTTCACAGTACTGTACTGTACGAGTACTGTACATTTTCACAGTACTGTACTGTACGAGTACTTACATTTTCATAGTATTGTACTGTACCAGTACTGTACATTTTCACAGTACTGTACTGTACAAGTACTGTACATTTTCACAGTACTGTACTGTACAAGTACTGTACATTTTCACAGTACTGTACTGTACAAGTACCGTACATTTTCACAGTACTGTACTGTACAAGTACTGTACATTTTCACAGTACTGTACTGTACAAGTACTGTACATTTTCACAGTACTGTACTGTACAAGTACTGTACATTTTCACAGTACTGTACTGTACAAGTACTGTACATTTGAATAAAAATAATGAAGACGAGGGATGACAACGAGCTTTTATTAAGTTAAACTGAACCGAAGGAGGCTGTAATTTTCTCCTGGTGAGAGCGAGACTCAATGACTTTCAGGTAAACTTCACGAGCTCTCTTCGCGTGACGAATAACATCTGATGCCCGTTCGAAATTGAGGTTCAGCAATTTCAAGGCCAGTGTTTTCGGCGGCAGCTTCAGTTATCTGAAGTTATTCCTCAGGTGTCAGAACATTGCAGTGACATTCAAGATATTCTTCGATGTTGGCTGACTCCAGGTTGCCAAACCTTTCCCCAGGGACTCCACACGCCTTATCATTGTTTACACTGGATAGCGGAATCAAAACTACAATCTGAACTACCAACTAAGTTGGTTGCGCGATGATCGAAGTTGAATTTCAGTACTCCTCGTTAAACCGCGTAGCTCTGAAATTGTGAAATTTTACCGTTTAGAATATTTTAATGGTTTAATTTTTTCCCGCGTAGAACCGAGCCGCGTAAAAGAAACTACGAGTACAATCAGTCGTCTACTGTATTCTGCTTCTTGCCTTCTCCCTTCATTCCCTGATGAGGTGTATTATTAAATAAACGAAAGACCTTGGAATCGCTTTTCAGTTTTCCTTTCCGTGTCCATCATATATATATATATCGGGTGGTCCGAAAAAAATGACGCATTTTTTAAAAATTAATATCTCAGTAACCCCCTTCCTTATCATGACAATTTTTATATGCAAGATACTTTCAAACTTCTTTTTTTGAATGCAAGAAACGGAATTCTGATATCTTTTATAGTTTTCTCGCAATTAACAAAAGTAACAACATGGGTCAAAAAAACGAATATCATGAGAAAGGAAAAATTTAATCAGAAATTTAACTAATTAATTTACAGTAAATGATCGATTGGACCACCACTCTGTTGACACACTAATCTAAGTCTTTTCTTCCACACAAAAATAATACTTCTTACTTCATTAATGCCAATTTCTTGCCAAGATTCAAGTATTTTACTTTTTAATTCTGATTCGGTGAATTTTTCTCGTCGACCTCGGTAAACCTTCTCTTTTAGTAACTCCCAAATTGAGTAGTCCATAGGATTACAATCTGGGCTTTGTGGTGGCCACTCATTTTTCGTTATTAATTTTGGTGTATTGCTAATCAGAAACGACTGTGTGGCGTAGCTTGTATGCGACGGTGCTCCATCTTGTTGAAATATGAAATCATTTTCTTGATACAGGCGACGACAATCCGGCAACAATTTTGTTCTTAAAAGTTCAATGTAATTTGCAGAATTCACCTTTGTCTTTTCAGTTTCAATAAAATGAACATCTGTCTTGCCATTCCAAGACCCCTGCAGATATCATAACCTTTTTGGAGAATCTTGACGTTTCATGATACAATCTGTTTATTGAAATGTCACACTTTTTACCACGCCCGTAGACAACATCATTTTGACGGTTTCGCGGAATTTCTAGAGTGAAATCTTTTTCATCCGTGAAGACTATCTTTTTAATATCAACGACAGAGAAATTATCAAGTAACTTTCTGCACCTTGTTTTTCTTTTATCCTTAACAGTATCACTTTTTCTAGAAGATACTATTCTTTTGAAGGCTTTTAGTTTTTGTGCTTTAATTATTCGGTGTACAGAAGTCTTTCCAATATTCAAATGTTTAGCAATTGTTCTTTGTGACAAATGACTTCCTGGTTTATCTTCTTGAGAGCAGATTTTATCGTTGATGTAATCCACATTTTCTGGAACCGAAGCTGTTTTAGGTCTACCGCTTCCTGGTTTTTTGGCAGTACTTCCCGATTCGCGAATCGTCTTTAAGAGTCTTTCCACTGCACGCCTTTTCCACTTTTTGCCGGGAAACTCTTGCAATAACCTTCCAGTCTTCCATCCTTTTTCACAGTAACAATTTTTAATGAGAATACGATCTTCCTCTGACAACATCATTAAGGGTACTGACGAATTGTTAAAAAATAAAAATATCCACAATTTGACTTGTTCATTCCTGTAGAGTTTTGTAATAACTTGCAAAAATATCGCATGATATCGTATAAAAATGATATCGTATAAAAAACGGATATTATATTGCGATTTTTGTTTTTTGACCCATGTTGTTACTTTTGTTAATTGCGAGAAAACTATAAAAGATATCAGAATTCCGTTTCTTGCATTCAAAAAAAGAAGTTTGAAAGTATCTTGCATATAAAAATTGTCATGATAAGGAAGGGGGTTACTGAGATATTAATTTTTAAAAAATGCGTCATTTTTTTCGGACCACCCGATATATATATATGAAAATTATTTCACGAAAGTAACACGTGAAAAATATTTATGATGAATAAAACCACGAAGGAAAGGAAACACAAAATGGTGCTCAAGCGCTTTCGTCTAATGACATCCTCAGGAACACTGAAGTACATAAAAGGGTAACAGCCTATATATAGGTTACAGAAAAAAAAAATAAATAAAAAAATAAAATAACATACATACATACATACACACACACACATATATATACATACATATCTATATATACACATACATACATATATATATATATATATATATATACATATATTATATATGCAATAAACAGAGAAGTAAAAATAAAAATTAAAAATTAAAAATTAAAGGATTATCAGTGAGGCGTACAGATTTGTAAGGAATAATATCGATTTTTAGCACAAGATCAAATGGATTATAAAAATACAAATTTATATTGGAAAACTGCCCGGGTTTTAACACTCTGCCTATGGTCAGGTTTCGATATACAGTATATAAAAATAAAATGAAAATTAAAAGAAAATAAAGTAGCAGACAAGTTTACCAAAGATTTAGTGTTCTACCCTTCTTATCTAAATCTGTTTGGAAGGAATTCAAAATAACAGGATCGAGTTGAAAAAGACCTTTGCTTATGTTGAAGTTATTTGAAAGTTGGATAATGGCAGACTCAAGAATATTTCTATTAACAATGTTGCTAGAATGGAATAAAACTGAAGCATTATTCCAATCAATACAGTGGGCTAACTCTAACAAATGGACAAAAAGGGCACTGGACAACTGTCCTGTTCTAACGGAATATTGATGCTGTTTTATACGTGTGTGCAAATCCTTTCCCGTCTGACCTATGTAAAAGGAATCACATTGTTTACAACCAATTTTATAGATAATGCCTGAATTATTGGTAGGGCTATTTTTTACTATGATATTTTTCACAATATTGTTATATGAAAATACTACATTAATATCCAAAAGTTTAAGTACCTTAGCAATGCCTAAAAAGCCCGGGAAAAATGGAAGTACTAAAATATTTTTTGACAAAGTACGAGTGTTATTATTGACACGATAGAAAGTTCGTTTTGCCTTGTTGAGACAAGATTCCATAAACGCAGATGGATAACACAAATCACTTCCAATACCGTTGATTTTTTCCAATTCGGCATCGATGTATTCCGGACTGGCGATCCTAAGGGCGCGGAGAAACATTGATGAAAAAATGGCCTTCTTCGCTGTACTGATGAACGTGAAATCCCGGTTTCTTTCGCAACTTCACGTT
Source organism: Bathynomus jamesi (assembly GCA_023014485.1). Taxonomy (NCBI): domain Eukaryota; kingdom Metazoa; phylum Arthropoda; class Malacostraca; order Isopoda; family Cirolanidae; genus Bathynomus; species Bathynomus jamesi. The sequence goes on from JAJOZX010004044.1 coordinate 312,846, forward strand.
CACTTTTACTTGTTCCCGGTTGTTCCTCTTGACTTAAAACCATTTCATTTACTTTTTCAATGTTTTCTGGCGTTCTAATAGTTTCTGGTCGACCACTTCCCAGACGCCGTTGACTGCTGCCGGTTTCTTTAAGTTTTTGTAAAAAATGTGCCACAGTTCTTTTTTTCCAATTTCTATTTGGAAATTCGTAAAGGATTATGTTTAATGAATATCCTTTTTCTTCACGTAGTGCTTGTATAATGTTCTTATCAGATTCTCTCAATCCCATCTTGAGGGGTCTGGAATAGAAAATTTCATTTAAAATTAGGATCAAGGAATAAATATAAATGCGCAACTGTTTTTTTTTTATTTTTTGTTTGGAAGCCAATTTCGGGCATTATATGGGCTTATAACCATCAAGCCATAGAATAAGTATTTAAAGAGAAAAGAATTATCTTTCATTTAGTTGTTTTCTTAAGTCCCTAGCTGCAATGGTTATTGAGATATCACTTTTCAAAATTGGTGCCATTTTTTTTGGGCCACCCGATATATATATATTAGTTCCTACATGTTACAGCTTTTGTTTATTCAAATTTTTAATCATTTACGCTTGCATTAAGGTAGGTAGGGATTTTGTTACAAAGTTTAGAGAATGCGCTCTTTTATCGTTTATAATGATTATTTTTTCGAATTTCACTCGCGTTAAGATTTTAATTAAAAAACTCGAAATCATACTACTACTACTTCATACTACTTCAGCATTTTACACAGCTAGTTCTTTGTTTTTAATTTGGTGCTGGTTAAGTGTGCGGTCTACCTAGCTTTTAGTTGGCCTTATAAGGCTAACTAATGAAACTATCACGACTTAACCTAACCAATCGTTAGGTCAACTGTACGCCCTTGACGATTGGTTAGGTTAAGTCGTGATAGTTTCATTAGTTAGCCTTATAAGGCTAACTAAAAGCTAGGTAGACCGCACACTTAACCAGCACCTTTAATTTTATTTTAGGTTAGGTTAGGTTATGTTAACCTAACCTAAAATAAATTGAACCCCCAAAAACATCTACAACAAAGTAGTGGCTATTTTGCGTGTTGGAGGAAAGTGATACAAAAGATAGCACCGAGCGAACGTAACTCTTACATATATATACATACAGGGTATTCTAAAATTACCTACTAAACTTTTGTTTTCTAAAATTAGCTAATAAACTTTTATATGAACGCAGTATCTTAACAAAAATTATGCGATATTTAACAATTTTATTTCAAATACAGCAACAATAATTGTTTATTTTATATGTTCAAACTCTCTTTCTTCAACTTGAACACATCGTGCACAACGTCCGATTACTGATCGACAGACATATAAAAGTTTACTAGGTAATTTCAGGACACCCTGTATATATATATATATTATATATATATACACATATGTGTATAGGTTACGTTGTGGCCAATGTCGTAACACCGCTTCCCGGAGATCAGCGAAGTTAAGCGACATTGGGTCTGGGTAGTAGTTGGATGGGAGACCATCCTCTGCGCCCAGATTATGTAGCGACCCTTGGTTCGGATCCCACGTAAAGCTGTAGTTCCCCTTCGTCATATGACCTTAGATGTTGCGAAGGAGGTTAAACAACCCCAATTAAAAAAAATATATATATATATATTATTATATATATATTTGCAGTTCTTATTCAGTGACTAATTTTGTTGTAATCAGTTTAATTTTTGTCCTTTAGCTTTGTTGTCAAAAGTACATTTTCATTAACTAATGAAGAGCTTGTTTGAAAAAATATGAAAATTCTCAAATAACGCACGAGTGATTTCCATAAAATTTTTGAAAATGACGCTACAAAATTATGTGTATGATTGAAATGCAAATATGCAAATGGCAATCCAGATTATATCACAAATTTTATGAGATTTACTGTATAATACTATATGAAATCAGAAATTTATATATATATATATATATATATATATATATATATATATATATATATAATATATATATATAAACGAAGTGTTGACGGAGAAAAGGTTACCTACTCGTAAAAAGTTTACAATGAAAGTCATCTTTTTCTAAACTAGTAAAATACAACTGATGATTCTCACTAGTTACAAACAAATCGTAAGTAATGTATTACTACGATGTCAAAATGCAGATCAGATTAGTAATTAAGGCTAATGTTTAACTATCAATTCCAGTTGCAGTGATGCCTACACCGAATATACTGTATATACACATACTGTATATACACATATACCTATATATATATATGAGAGAGAGAGAGAGAGAGAGAGAGAGAGAGAGAGAGAGAGAGAGAGAGAGAGAGAGAGAGAGAGAGAGAGAGAGAGAGAGAGAGAGAGAGAGAGAGAGTTGAGGAAAGTAAATAATCACCACGATGATTGTCCTCAAAAACAAATGACAAAGCTAATCAATAGAATGTCAGAACGTGTGTGTCAGCTTTATATAATGGAAAAGGGAAAGCGACACCATTCTAAAGGTATTGATTCAATAAATCTGTTATTATTTATTGACTTTTATTATCAAATTAAAAACCATGGCAAACCGAAGGTGTCTATTTACTTTTGTCTCTCTCTCTCTCTCTCTCTCTCTCTCTCTCTCTCTCTCTCTCTCTCTATATATATATATTATATATATATAACCTCCTTACCTCGTTAACCTCGTTTGGGTTCTGTGCGTCGGTCTCTCTTCACACGAAGGTCAAGCTGGTGGCCTCCGCCTCTAGTTCTGCTTGGTGGAAGAGCGAGTTGCTCTCTTTCGCTCTCCACTGCACATAGCCAGCTACACCCGGCTCATCTGGTACTGTCCTGAGCCAGGCGTCTAGTCTTCTCTTAAAGACTTCAACTTTGACCCCTGTAACGTTTCTGAGGTCCTTAGGAAGCTGGTTAAAAAGTCTTGGCCCCCTGATAACCAAACTATTTTCCTTCAGTGTTGAGGAGGTCCCTCGTCGGGCCTTTAATTTGGGAACACTACCCATTCTGCCTTTCCTATGTTCCAGCGTTGTTTGGATGATAATTGGGTTTAGTTTGAGGTTTGGTACCAGTTTTTCAATCATTTTCCATATGTAGATTATGGTGTACCTCTCTCTTCTTCTTTCCAGGGAGTACAGATTTAGTTTACGTAGTCTTTCCCAGTAGTTGAGTTCTTTGCAGCCATCAATCTTGGCTGTGAAATGTCTGCGTTTCTTCTAGTTTATTAATTTCTTCCTTTTTATATAGGGACGTCAAAACTGAGCAGTTTTCAAGTTTTGGTGTGATCAGTGTTCTCAACAGGGGAATCATTACTGTCATGTCCCTCCTTTTGAACGTCCTTAGTACCTGCCTGGCGACTCTTTTTTGCTTTATTTATCGCTATCTGATTTTGTGTCTCGAATTTCGCATCATCGGTCATTATTACCTTCAAGTCGACCGCTTTCGTGCTTCTTTGAATTTCCTGTCTGTCTGGAGCATAATATGCAGTCTAAGTTCTTCATTTCTACCATATCTCAAGAGCTGAAATTTCTCGGTGTTAAATGTCATTTTGTTCTCTTCTGACCATGTGTATATTTTGTTCGTGTCCCTCTGCAAGGCCTCCACTTCATTTGCATTGCTGATTTTTGTGCTTATCTTTGTATCGTCCGCAAAGGATGTTACTATAGTGTTGCTATTTACTCCACTGTCTATGTCTGTTAGCATGATAATGAACAGGAGTGGGGCCAGCACTGTACCTTGTGGTACTGAGCTGCGTACTTCTGATTCTGATTCTGATACACCTTGAATTTTGACGACCTGTAGTCGTTCTCTGAGGAAGTTGTTGATCCATTTTCTCACTTTGCCTGTTATTCCCATATGTTTCATTTTATGTGCTATTATACCATGATCGCATTTGTCGAAAGTTTTAGCAAAATCCGTGTATATGACATCATAGTTTTCATTGCCTTCAAGTGCATCTAGGATATTGTTATAATGCTCTATAAGTTGTGATAGGCATGATCTTCCTGATCGGAATCCGTGCTGATTTTCGTTGAATCTTTCCAGTGTTTTCAAGACGTCATAGATTTTCTCTCTGACTATTCTTTCAAATAGTTTGCTCTTTTCAAGATGCTCGGTATTTCCCCAGTGTCTAGGGATCTTCTCCATATCCAGTATAAGGGTGTAGCTATTTCATTTTTACAGTTTTTAATTAATAGTGTATATATTATATATATATATATATAATATATATAATATATATAGGGTGGTCATAAAGTCTTGAAACAGAAAATATTAAGATTTTTCCTGCATTGTAGATAACCTGCAGTTCTGAGAAAAACTTTCTGTTTCCAGACTTTATGGCCCCTCTTTCTCTCTCTCTCTCTCTCTCTCTCTATATATATATATATATCCTTTTTAATGTTACGAAAACTAAGGTTATGCAATTTCATCCTAAAAGCTATAATCAGCCAGCTGATATGAGGTTTAAAATGAATGGTGAAGTAATTGAGGAAGTACAAGAGTTTAAGTATTTGGGTCAAACTATTACCAGCTCCTTGAATGATGACTCGGATATAAGAAAACAATCTCGAAGCCTGTGCTAAAGCGAATATGACCATAAGGAACTTTCGATTTTGTACAAGTGAAGCTAAAGACACTCTCTTTCGTACTTTCTGCAGTAATATATACGGACAGCAACTCTGGGTGAATTATAAAAAAGGTTCTGGCAGAACCCTAAATTTGCTGTACAACGGGTCTTTTAGACTCTTACATAAATTACCCCCGAGATGCTCAGCTTCGCAAATGTTTGCTACCCGCAATGTCCCGAGCTTCCCGGAGGTAACAAGACGTGATCAATACAGTCTAATGCAAAGAATTAAAAAATCAACCAACCCGATTATCCAAGCTATCCATGAGTCCTGCCGTTTATACGCTAAGCTATGGACTTCTTGGTACGAAAAACGTCTGTCTGTAGCTCTACTTAACTCCGACATTACTGTATTATTTCTAATCAATTGTATATATATTTTTATCCTTAGTATGTGAACTGTCATTGTACTAATAATATTTGTCATATGGACTATAGTCTGCCAATAAACCTTTTCATTTTCATTTTCATTTTCATATATAGAAATATAAGAACTCTGTTCATTATAGGAATCACTGCAGTTGAAAATGCTACTTAAGCATTAGTTTTAATTACTAATCAGTATTTTTTTATTGTATTGATACATTATTTACGATTTGTTTGTAACTATTGAAAATCATTACTGGTATTTTAGTGTAGAAAAAGATACGTTTTGTTTGTAGTCTATTTAAGAGTTAGGAAACTTTTTTGGGATCACCTGAAGACTAAAGCCCCCAATGTCAATCGCCCTTGACGACTGGTTAGGTTTAGTCGTGATAATTTCGTTGTTTTGTATATATATATATATATATATATATATATATCACGATTGGTGGTTAGGTTAAGTCGTGATATTTTCGTTAGTTTTAACTAAAATATCACGACTAAACCTAACCAATCGTCAAGGGCGATTGACATTAGGGGCTTTAGTCTTCAGGTGATCCCTTTTCTCTATTAAAACGTCCTCTTCTTAGAAATTTGGAGATAAGCGGTAGCAGATAAACATCGCGTTTAGATATTAAACGTGTTTCTTTAGATTTAGAAAAAAAATCAAGTTAAGAAAAATTGATAAACCTTTCCGAAGAGTTGGACATGACTGAATGTCAAGTTTGACATTCAAATTTGACATTTTCCGTAACCCATTCGTTATTAAAATTTATTAAACATTCTGTCTGCCATTCTAAGTTTTACGGTTTGTGAAATGTCATAAGCAGTGGTGTAGTGGATAATGTTACATAATGACCTAATGGACACCACTACCACGAGTTCGAGCTGTATAGTACGGAAGAGCCGTCTGAAGTACGTGCCTTGTTTCACCTTTCCTCTCAAAGACAGCGCACTAAGAACGAGATAATTTAAACAAAGAACGACAAAATAAACCCTCTTAATATTTCCCATCCGCGAAACAACTTCAGTTCACAAACCCAATTCCTAAGCTTAATATACAGGGTGTACATAAAGTCAGGATCTATTTTTGTGAAGCACTTGGAAATTATATGGAATTCAATCATAAAATGATAAAGTGGTAACATTTATTAAATAATTAAGAGTAGGATTCGACGTGACGCCCATCAGTATCTCTGCACAGCTCAAATCGTTCCGCAGCATTTCTAAACACATTCTGGAGCATTTGCGGGGTTATGTTATCTGCAGCAGTTCGTATACGTGTACGTAAGTTTTCAAGACTCGTAATCTTCGTCTGATAGACGTGCGACTCGATAAAGCCCATGCAAAGAAATCTAAAGGGGTTAAATGGTCATCTCGCTGGCCAAGGTCTGTTGCTTCCGCGTCCGATCCAGCGATTTGGAAAACGTCCATTTAGATAATCCTGAACAATTTTGGCATAGTGACAAGGAGCACCATCATGTTGATAGACGACGGTACTAACAATCCTTTCTCCGTCGTCTATCAACATGATGGTGCTCCTTGTCACTATGCCAAAATTGTTCAGGATTATCTAAATGGACGTTTTCCAAATCGCTGGATCGGACGCGGAAGCAACAGACCTTGGCCAGCGAGATCACCAGATTTAACCCCTTTAGATTTCTTTGCATGGGCTTTATCGAATCGCACGTCTATCAGACGAAGATTACGAATCTTGAAAACTACGTACACGTATACGAACTGCTGCAGATAACATAACCCCACAAATGCTCCAGAATGTGTTTAGAAATGCTGCGGAACGATTTGAGCTGTGCAGGGATACTGATGGGCGTCACGTCGAATCCTACTCTTAATTATTTAATAAATGTTACCACTTTATCATTTTATGATTGAATTCCATATAATTTCCCAAGTGCTTCACAAAAATAGATCCTGACTTTATGTACACCCTGTATTTAACACAAACAATAGAACTTAGCTATTAACACCTTTCGTAACCAATATCTAAACAACAATGAATCACCAGTAGTAAAAATGTCTCTTCATCCCATTTCTACATCACTGCCACGAGTAGATGGTGCATAAAACTCATTGCTCATCACCTTAACCCGATTTTAACCCGACTCCCCAATGATGCTTCGCTACATCAAGCCTCAACGGTGCATCGCCATTCCGTGAAGTGTATTTTGAAAATGGAAGCGAATATGTTTTGCAATTTAAATATTTTTAGCTCCGATGTTGAGGCGCTTTTATTTCAATGTTAATGATGGAAGATAAACTCTGTTAAAGTATTAACATACAAATACGTTGTTTATATTTATATTTAAAATAATTTTAATAAAAAAAACTTACGTTTCTTTTATCGAAAATGACTTATTTTTCGTCATTTAAGCTTTATCTACCATTTGTAATTTAAGAAAATTTTGTTTCAGTGTTACGTAGTAAAGACCATTAAAATACTCTACTTCTTCACTTAATGAAAGTACAGTATTTTTAATGAAAATTTCTTTAACCTTTTTTAACCAAAATCAAAATCGTAGTCAAAATTCAAAATCAAAATTAAAATTCGAAACAAAAATTCAATTAAAAATTCGGTAAATTCATCAGACTGGAAGGATTTTAACTATTATGTAAAAAACTATAATATAATTTTACTTAAATATTGTATATTACAAAATAATTAGTTATATTAACCCTTTCATGGCTGAATTACGAATTTTTGTTTCTGTTCAAGCCAAAATAACCTCTAATATTCAGATCGTAAGGCTCAAAATCGATTGTGAAGCTCATGTTTCCATAAGGAAACAGTCGTCGTTATAGGGTTATAAAATAAATATAAAAAGTGAATTTACCTAAACTGAAAAAAAATTGTCATTTAGTTTTACCGTACGAATAGTTTGTTACGGCTTTCGTTTAATATAACACTTCTAACAGTTAAGTGAAAATACAAATAAATGCATAGTACATATTTGAAACTGCATTCTGGGACTCTGTCTAGTCTGTGTAAGCATTAATACATTAGACGCTCGTTATTTCGCGAGATTGGGACCGAGAATTACCGCATACATCGTTCTATATATTTCAATGGGAAAAATGGGGTACGAAAGCGCGAAATAGCGTTTAGACCTTATTATATATACAAAAAAATGGGAGTAATTTAAGGTACTGTAAGAGGGTCTACACTCTACTGTAATCAACCAGGAGGGGCAGAACTGCCATAGTGCTGGCAGGCCATTACGCTAACTCCTAAATTATTATTACTAGCATCATCGGGAGTCGAACTCCCGACTTCAGCGTCTTCATTCCGCTTATAGGGATACTGTGTTACCCAATGAACTGCTGGCGCTGGCATTGTGTAAGAAATGGTGCAGACTTTTTTATCACTGAACCACAAAAATGTGAGGGTCCTATCTACAGTATACCCAACTTCACATATGTGACAATTGCAGTAAAATAAAAACATGGCTTACTGAATGAGCATCAGGAGAGTAATTTAAACATTCTGGCAGATTTCCGCCTGCTCGATGTGTGCGTTGCATCGACATAAGTACGCGCGATTTGAGGCTACCTTTCGGGCCTTGCAAATCCCACATTACGTTCTTAAGAAGGCAACTACTCAAGGACGCGTGCCTTTTGAGAGAATGAACTATTTGGGAAGGCAACTACGAAAGGAGTGATTACTGCAGAAGCGAGCAATCTTCCTGCAGAGTAGTGAGGACAAGGCAGCTTTCATTTCTTGCCTGTCAAGCAGGAATACTGTTGGACTGTGGTTGACTGCAGTTTCAAGCATAAACTCGAATTATATTTTTCCATTGGTAATCAATTCTATATGGAATTTAGTGATATACTGATACTCTCTCTCTCTGCTATATATATATATATATATATATATATATATTATATCGGGGGGTCCGAAAAAAATGACGCATTTTTTAAAAATTAATATCTCAGTAACCCCCTTCCTTATCATGACAATTTTTATATGCAAGATACTTTCAAACTTCTTTTTTTTGAATGCAAGAAACGGAATTCTGATATCTTTATAGTTTTCTCGCATTAACAAAAGTAACAACATGGGTCAAAAAAAACAAAAATCGCAATATAATATCCGTTTTTTATACGATATCATGCGATATTTTTGCAAGTTATTACAAAACTCTACAGGAATGAACAAGTCAAATTGTGGATATTTTTATTTTTTAACAATTCGTCAGTACCCTTAATGATGTTGTCAGAGGAAGATCGTATTCTCATTAAAAATTGTTACTGTGAAAAAGGATGGAAGACTGGAAGGTTATTGCAAGAGTTTCCCGGCAAAAAGTGGAAAAGGCGTGCAGTGGAAAGACTCTAAAGAAGATTCGCGAATCGGGAAGTACTGCCAGAAAACCAGGAAGCGGTAGACCTAAAACAGCTTCGGTTCCAGAAAATGTGGATTACATCAACGATAAAATTCTGCTCTCAAGAAGATAAACCAGAAGTCATTTGTCACAAAGAACAATGCTAACATTTGAATATTGGAAAGACTTCTGTACACCGAATAATTAAAGCACAAAAACTAAAAGCCTTCAAAAGAAATAGTATCTTCTAGAAAAAGTGATACTGTTAAGGATAAAAGAAAAACAAGGTGCAGAAAGTTACTTGATAATTTCTCTGTCGTTGATATTAAAAAGATAGTCTTCACGGATGAAAAGATTTCACTCTAGAAATTCCGCGAAACCGTCAAAATGATGTTCTATACGGGCGTGGTAAAAAGTGTGACATTTCAATAAACAGATTGTATCATGAAACGTCAAGATTCTCCAAAAAGGTTATGATATCTGCCAGGGGTCTCTGGAATGGCAAGACAGATGTTCATTTTATTGAAACTGAAAAGACAAAGGTGAATTCTGCAAATTACATTGAACTTTTAAGAACAAAATTGTTGCCGGATTGTCGTCGCCTGTATCAAGAAAATGATTTCATATTTCAACAAGATGGAGCACCGTCGCATACAAGCTACGCCACACAGTCGTTTCTGATTAGCAATACACCAAAATTAATAACGAAAAATGAGTGGCCACCACAAAGCCCAGATTGTAATCCTATGGACTACTCAATTTGGGAGTTACTAAAAGAGAAGTTTACCGAGGTCGACGAGAAAAATTCACCGAATCAGAATTAAAAAGTAAAATACTTGAATCTTGGCAAGAAATTGGCAATGAAGTAAGAAGTATTATTTTTGTGTGGAAGAAAAGACTTAGATTAGTGTGTCAACAGAGTGGTGGTCCAATCGATCATTTACTGTAAATTATTAGTTAAATTTTCTGATTAAATTTTTCCTTTCTCATGATATTCGTTTTTTTGACCCATGTTGTTACTTTTGTTAATTGCGAGAAAACTATAAAAGATATCAGAATTCCGTTTCTTGCATTCAAAAAAAGAAGTTTGAAGTATCTTGCATAAAAAATTGTCATGATAAGGAAGGGGGTTACTGAGATATTAATTTTTAAAAAAATGCGTCATTTTTTCGGACCACCCGATATATATATATATATATATATATATATATAATATATATATATATATATAGAGAGAGAGAGAGAGAGAGAGAGAGAGAGAGAGAGAGAGAGAGAGACGAGAGAGAGAGAGAGAGAGAGAGAGAGCATATCATTAGGTTCAATATACAGTAGAATTGTTTACCATCAACAGTAATAGTATGTACAGCAAATATCATCCATAAAGGCGGCTTTTCAGAATTGTAATTTTACTGTCATTCATCTTTCCTCTATTTCACACACACACACACACACACACACACACACACACACACACACACACACCACACTATATATATATATACACACACCTCGGTGGTGTAGTGGTTAGCGTCGCTGACTACGAATTCATCGGCCCCGGGTTCGAGACCCGACGGCAGCCGGCGCGCAGCAAAACCCAGCTGTTCATCCTTCCACACAATAAAGAAAGTAGTTGGTAGATAAATGGGTACCCTAGGTGGCCTAGTAGTTAAGACGCTGGGCTGCTGATGGGGCGTGGTTCGGATTCCACGTTAAACTGTAGGTCTAAGGTGGAGTGAAAAGCTTGACCTTTGTCAGAATGAACAATTCGAGCGGAAGCTAACCAAAGGTTACCAAAAGTATATATACACATACAGGGTAAACCAACCACGTAGGCATTTCTGCTTGTCTGTTGAAAAAAGGGAAGCGTCCGTATCACCGAAACTCTCCACTTGCTTGAAGAACTTCTCGGAAGGTGCAAGTGTGGTTATCCACTGAACGAGCTACTTTGTTCTTCTTGTTCTCGTTAATGTTGCTTTTATACATCAAGTTTCATCATCGATATTTCCTTTTTCAAATTTTTCAACTTTCATTCAATACTCTTTCTTCAAGTTTTCAACCTTCACATATTTGATATTCTTTTTTTTTTTAAGATTCTGGAGGGGTGTTCAAAATTTCAAAATTTCAAAATTTCAAAATTCAAAATCTTTATTCAGAAAAGAACACATCAACACAAATGACGGATTTTTAAAATTTTTAGATATTTGTTATGACGTTAATATATTCACAGTACTGTGACTCAGAGCTGGGCACTTGCGGCATATTTTGCGGTACTGCGGTACTGCGGTACTACCGCAAACCGCAAACCGGAACCGCATAACGCAGTACCGCAAAGGATCGCTGAAAGTACCGCAGTACCGCTACCGCATTCAAATTTCCGCGTACCGGTTTGGTACCGGTTTGGTAGTACGGTAGTACCGCAGTACCGCAGTACCGCAAAATATGCCGCAAGTGCCCAGCTCTGCGTGTGACTGCCATCTGAATATGCCGCTGGAAGCTTGGAGGTTTCTTAAGCAAAATTAATGGCATTTAGTTCATTTATTACATTAAAGAGAAGTTGGCAAGTGATAGTAATAGTGATAACAAAAAATAATAATAATAATATCAATAATAATAAATACAATAAAACTTTACAAAATGTTACATAATTTTAAATTAAATTATTTATTGTCTATTTAATAGAAAATAAATTAAGGTTAATAAAAAATATATATAAAGAATAAATTACGAAATTAAAAATGCTTAATGAAGGCATATTTTAAATAGTTGATTATAAAATGGGAACTTCGTTACTATCGTAAAAATGGCAGTAGTAAACTTATACATCAGTAGGAGCTAATGAGATATTGGTTCTTTTGCATTATTCTCCCAACACTAATTTTTTTATATAATGTTGGTTTGGTTTTGGTTATGGTACTTTATTTTCCTTCCATTATAAAAAAAATTAGTGTTGGGATTAGGTTAGGTTAGGTTTGGTTAGGTTAGGTTTGGTTAGGTTAGGTTAGGTTAGGTTAGGTTAAAAACAGCCCGCCGCAAGTGTTTTGCTAACGTACTTCATTTTCCTTCCATTATAAAAAAAAATTAGTGTTGGGAGGATAACGCAAAAGTACCGAGATATTTTTTCAGTGATTTGCAAAATACATTTAGTGATGAAGCCTGCTTGATATGCATGCGAATTGCATTCTATACATCTGTTCCTTTGAAAAAGAGTGCATTTCTGGCAGTTTCTATTGTGCTGTTAGGTTTGTGCATAAAATCCCTGAGCAGTCTGGTGTTATAACGATGATGTATTTGATGTGGGGTGATTGCTCTTTAAACGGATGATGGTATGTTGTTTTTTATTGATAACTTTGAACATATTGACAGTAACATTAAATTTGTATAAGTCATTTAGTTTTAAAAATATTTAATTCTTAAGAGAATAGGGGAGTGTTATGCCCCCCCTCCCTTTGTTATCCTATTATTCGATCTATTTATTTTGTTTGTTGTTTGTATTCGCAGTTAAGTTATTAATATTTTTCACTTATATATTATTCATCATATATGATACATTCTTTATATGTAGATTGGATTGAATTTATATTATATTCATATTTTATTCTCGTTATATTTATATTGTTAATAAATAATTGCTGGTCTTATTCAACCTAAAAGATTATAAAACGGGATTATTATCGTACAGGTAGATCGTTCCCATTCCGTATAGTTACCATTCCCATTCCGTATAGTTCCCATTCCCATTCCGTATAGTTACCATTAACATTCCGCATAGTTCCCATTCCCATTCCGTATAGTTCCCATTCTGTATAATTTCCATTCCCATTTTGTATAGTTCCCATTCCCATTCCGTATAGTTCCCATTCTGTATAATTCCCATTCCCATTTCGTATAGTTCCCATTCCCATTCCGTATAGTTACCATTAACATTCCGTATAGTTCCCGTTCCCATTCCGTATAGTTCCCATTCTGTATAGTTCCTATTCCCATTTCGTATAGTTCCATTCCCATTCCGTATGATTCCCATTCCCATTCCGTATAGTTACATCGTGTTTAACGATATTAATTTAAATCGAACATATGAATATACGTAATTATTTTAAAGCGAATCCAATTTCGCTAAATTCACAAAATTTTCGCATATACTGTATATATATATATATATATATATATATATATATATATGATGAATAAAACCACGAAGGAAAGGAAACAAAAAATGGTGCTCAAGCGCTTTCGTCTAATGACATCCTCAGGAACACTGAAGTACATAAAAAGGTTAAGCCTATATATAGGTTACAGAAAAAAAAAATAAATAAATAAATAACATACATACACACACACACACATATATATATACATATATATACATACATATCTATATATACAAATACATACATACATACATACATACATATATATACAAAAACAGAGAAGTAAAAATAAAAAATAAAAAATTAAAACCTTAAAGGATTACCAGTGAGGCGTACAGATTTGTAAGGAAAAATATCGATTTTTAGCACAAGATCAAATGGATTATAAAAATACAAATTTATACTGGAACTCTGCCCGGGTTTTAACACACTGCTGCCTATGGTCAGGTTTCGATATATATAAAAAAATAAAATGCAAATTAAAAGTTAATCGATTTTTAGCACAAGATCAAATGGATTATAAAAATACAAATTTATACTGGAACTCTGCCCGGGTTTTAACACACTGCTGCCTATGGTCAGGTTTCGATATATATAAAAAAATAAAATGCAAATTAAAAGTTAATCGATTTTTAGCACAAGATCAAATGGATTATAAAAATACAAATTTATACTGGAACTCTGCCCGGGTTTTAACACACTGCTGCCTATGGTCAGGTTTCGATATATATAAACAAATAAAATGCAAATTAAAAGTTAATCGATTTTTAGCACAAGATCAAATGGATTATAAAAATACAAATTTATACTGGAACTCTGCCCGGGTTTTAACACACTGCTGCCTATGGTCAGGTTTCGATATATATAAAAAAATAAAATGCAGATTAAAAGTTAATCGATTTTTAGCACAAGATCAAATGGATTATAAAAATACAAATTTATACTGGAACTCTGCCCGGGTTTTAACACACTGCTGCCTATGGTCAGGTTTCGATATATATAAAAAAAATAAAATGCAAATTAAAAGTTAATAAAGTAGAAGACAAGTTTACCAAAGATTTAATGTTTTACCCAGTTAAATGATCAAGTCCCCTCCATTAAGTTTACTTTAGAAGTTGAGCAAGACAATTCAATCCCATTTTTGGATGTGCGTGTACATAGGGAAAGCCCAGGTTTTAAGTTTAGTATCTATCGGAAAACGACAAACAATTTGTCCTACGTACACTTTTACTCGGGACATGATACCCCCACTAAGAAGGCCATATTTTCATCAATGTTTCTCCGCGCCCTTAGGATCGCCAGTCCGGAATACATCGATGCCGAATTGGAAAAAATCAACGGTATTGGAAGTGATTGTGTTATCCATCTGCGTTATGGAATCTTGTCTCAACAAGGCAAAACGAACTTTCTATCGTGTCAATATTAACACTCGTACTTTGTCAAAAAATATTTTAGTACTTCCATTTTTCCCGGGCTTTTTAGGCATTGCTAATGTACTTAAACTTTTGGATATTAATGTAGTATTTTCATATAACAATATTGTGAAAAATATCATAGTAAAAAATAGCCCTACCAATAATTCAGGCATTATCTATAAAATTGGTTGTAAACAATGTGATTCCTTTTACATAGGTCAGACGGGAAAGGATTTGCACACACGTATAAAACAGCATCAATATTCCGTTAGAACAGGACAGTTGTCCAGTGCCCTTTTTGTCCATTTGTCAGAGTTAGCCCACTGTATTGATTGGAATAATGCTTCAGTTTTATTCCATTCAAGCAACATTGTTAATAGAAATATTCTTGAGTCTGCCATTATCCAACTTTCAAATAACTTCAACATAAGCAAAGGTCTTTTTCAACTCGATCCTGTTATTTTGAATTCCTTTAAAACAGATTTAGATAAGAAGGGTAAAACATTAAATCTTTGGTAAACTTGTCTTCTACTTTATTAACTTTTAATTTGCATTTTATTTTTTTATATACAGGGTGTACATAAAGTCAGGATCTATTTCTGTGAAGCACTTGGAAATTATATGGAATTCAATCATAAAATGATAAAGTGGTAACATTTATTAAATAATTAAGAGTAGGATTCGACGTGACGCCCATCAGTATCCCTGCACAGCTCAAATCGTTCCGCAGCATTTCTAAACACATTCTGGAGCATTTGCGGGGTTATGTTATCTGCAGCAGTTCGTAACGTGTACGTAAGTTTTCAAGACTCTTAATCTTCGTCTGATAGACGTGTGATTTGATAAAGCCCCATGCAAAGAAATCTAAAGGGGTTAAATCTGGTGATCTCGCTGGCCAAGGTCTTTGGTTGCTTCCGCGTCCGATCCAGCGATTTGGAAAACGTCCATTTAGATAATCCTGAACAATTTTGGCATAGTGACAAGGAGCACCATCATGTTGATAGACGACGGGGATAGGATTGTTAGTACCGTCGTCTATCAACATGATGGTGCTCCTTGTCACTATGCCAGAATTGTTCAGGATTATCTAAATGGACGTTTTCCAAATCGCTGGATCGGACGCGGAAGCAACAGACCTTGGCCAGCGAGATCACCAGATTTAACCCCTTTAGATTTCTTTGCATGGGGCTTATCAAATCGCACGTCTATCAGACGAAGATTACGAGTCTTGAAAACTTACGTACACGTATACGAACTGCTGCAGATAACATAACCCCGCAAATGCTCCAGAATGTGTTTAGAAATGCTGCGGAACAATTTGAGCTGTGCAGGGATACCGATGGGCGTCACGTCGAATCCTACTCTTAATTATTTAATAAATGTTACCACTTTATCATTTTATGATTGAATTCCATATAATTTCCAAGTGCTTCACAAAAATAGATCCTGACTTTATGTAACCCTGTATATCGAAACCTGACCATAGGCAGCAGTGTGTTAAAACCCGAGCAGAGTTCCAGTATAAATTTGTATTTTTATAATCCATTTGATCTTGTGCTAAAAATCGATTAACTTTTAATTTGCATTTTATTTTTTTATATATATCGAAACCTGACCATAAGCAGCAGTGTGTTAAAACCCGGGCAGAGTTCCAGTATAAATTTGTATTTTTATAATCCATTTGATCTTGTGCTAAAAATCGATATTTTTCCTTACAAATCTGTACGCCTCACTGGTAATCCTTTAAGGTTTTAATTTTTAATTTTTTATTTTTACTTCTCTGTTTATTGTATATATATGTATGTATGTATGTATGTATGTATGTATTTGTATATATAGATATGTATGTATATATATGTATATATATATATATCTGTGTGTGTATGTATGTTATTTATTTTTTCTTTTTTTCTTTCTGTAACCTATATATAGGCTTAACCTTTTTATGTACTTCAGTGTTCTGAGGATGTCATTAGACGAAAGCGCTTGAGCACCATTTTGTGTTTCCTTTCCTTCGTGGTTTTATTCATCATAAATATTTTTCACGTGTTACTTTCGTGAAATAATTTTCATATATATATATATATATATATATATATATATATATATATATATTATATATACGAAGGAGAAACATTTAGTTGATTTTGGAATAAATGTTCAGGATTGGCTTTCAGCTAACCTTTCACTATTACCTCGCTTTATTTGTTCTCTTGTAAGGAGGAAGGAAAGCATTAACATACCTTCGTGACCTGCAACAATGAATTCAGCAAGTCTGCGAATTTTGTTCAATGAATATTTATAGATTTCATAGTTTCTCCTGTGCTGTACCGGCTCGTAGTTTCTTTACCCCACTCAGTTGCTGTCTCTGTTCGGGGGTCTTGTTTACCCTGTATGAAGTGCGCTTCTCATGTGTGAGGTGGCTCAACTCTCACAGCTCTACTTGACAGGGTGATTCAAAGGCTTTTCGTCTCATCAATTCCCTGCCTCTTACTGTCTTCAAGCCCTCTCTCTTCGCCGCAATGTTTGCCTCACTCTCTCTCTTTACTATCGCTATTATAATGGACATTACTCTTCTGAATTCTTGCATGCCTCCTCCTTGAGGAGAGCACCCAATACCACACTTTCGACACATTCTCATTCCTTTTCTGTCCAACTCTCTAATGCAAAGGTTAATCGGTATTCTCAATCTTTCATTATTCAACCAGTCAACTCTGGAACAACCTTCCTCAGTCCATCCTTACCCGGTCTATGACCTCCAATCTTTCAAACGCAGATATGTCCAGGCATCTCAAAAATTTGAACCTTGAGTTTGGCTTTTTTCTTCTTCTACCGGGGAGGGGCTTTTTTGCGGGTTCGCCGTTGGCCCCTCATTCCCGCATAATTATATATATATTTTAATTCTATCAATGGGATCCAGTGTTATACCACAGAGATCTGAATTAAGTGCTGTCATTACCTCGAGTGCGGGAGAGTTAACATCGTAAAACACGTCTCGACGGGAAATCGTTAAGGTTTCCTCGGTCGCTTATACACACGACAGGTTTTGTTAACTTTTACTCCATAATAGTGTGATGGTAGCGCCCGCAACTTCTACTCTGGAGGTCCCGGGTTCGAATTATGGTGGGGGCATTTTTGTTTCACATTGTGTGTGTATATATATATATATATATATAAATATATATATTATATATATATATATATATATATATATACTTTAACTGCAAACAACACACGGTATAATTAATGTAAAGAACGACGCTTTGTAGAAGAACGTTCCGCACAAGATGAGGAGGGAGAACGAACAAATGAAAAATGAGGTAACCACCCGGGAATCGAACCCGGGATCTTCCGATTGCGGTCAGATATGCTATCCACTACATCATGGGCCTCGATTTATCAGAAGTCGTAATTCTCCTACATACGAGCAGAAACCAATGCCCTGAGGGGGCACCTTCGCATGCCGTACATATATATACATTTTAACTGCAAACAACACACAGTATAATTAATGTAAAGAACGACGCTTGTGTAGAAGAACGTTCCGCACAATATGAGGAGGGAGAGCGAACAAATGAAAAATGAGGTAATCGGGAATCGAACCCGGGATCTTCCAATTGCCGGTCAGATATGCTATCCACTCACATGGGCCTCGATTAATCAGAAGTCGTAATTCTCTACATACGAGCAGAAACCAATGCCCTGTGTGTTGTTTGCAGTTAAAATGTATAATATGTACGGCATGCGAAGGTGCCCCCTCATGGCATTGGTTTCTGCTCGTATGTAGGAGAATTACGACTTCTGATTAATCGAGGCCCATGGTGTAGTGGATAGCATATCTGACCGGCAATCGGAAGATCCCGGGTTCGATTTCCGAGTGGTTACCTCATTTTTCATTTGTTCGTTCTCCCTCCTCATCTTGTGCGGAACGTTCTTCTACACAAGCGTCGTTCTTTACATATATATATATATATATATATATATATATATATATATGTATATAATATATATATACACAGTATATTGTGATAATAATAAATATTCTCAAGGAAAATGGGCATTATTTCCGCGAGAGAAATTACAAAATCTGTGTATTCAAGTAGAATCTAACTTTTAAAGGTAATTTGCATTATTTATATATGAAACTCTGTGTGCATTTGTGTGTGTGTGGGTGTGTGTGTGTGTGTGAATATTATAACATAAAAATCTTAATAGGAATCATGTATATGGTTGAGCTTCAAGGGTAGAAGAAGGAGCGTCACACTGAGATTACGAAATTGTTTGTACTTTATCACTCACTGACAACTGTTTATACCCCTGAAAAGCCTTCCACAGAACGAGTTATTGTGAATGCACAAGATTGGCGAACAGTTTTACGACTTCATTAACTTCAACGCGAGATGAAAATTTCTCGTCATGACTTATATACTGCACACACACACACACACACACACACACACACACACACACACACATATATATATTCTTTTTTATTTATTTATTTTTTTGGATTGAAGGGTTTGTTTTCAGGGAAGCGCAGCTTAGTGAGGAACAGGAGGACGAAGAAACGGTACATGTTGACATTTTATTTTCAAACGTTTCTGAAAATTAGTTTCCATCATCAGTGCTAAAAGAGTTAAAATGAACGAACAAATGTAATATATGAAAATAATTAAATATAAGGAAACAAAAGTTCTGAAAAATATGCTAAGATAGTAAAATTGAACAAGTAATTATAATATATCACATGTTGATTAATTGTAGATCGTAAAATTGAACAAGTAATTATAATATATGACACGTTGATTAATTGTAGATAATAAAATTGAACAATTATAATATATATGTTGATTAATTGTAAATCGTAAAATTGAACAAGTAATTACAATATATGACATGTTGATTAATTGTAATGAAACAAAAAAAAAAAAAATATATAAAAAATAATGGGACATCTACAATATATACAGTACACATCTTTAAAAATAGGATTATAAAAATGTAAGAATAACAGTGAATGAAGGTAACTCACCAAGTTCAGTATGTTGGGTTTGCAAAATTGAGGATTTATTAATAATAAAATATAGGTAGTAAAATTTTTAACATACTGTAAATGTAAAGCAAAAGTTAGTTAGGTTATAAATCCAAATAGGCCTCAGGTAAATCCTAGAAAAGGCTACATGGCTGTACGCATGTAAACATCCAAACAGGTTTCAATATTTTCTTACTAGAACATGTGACGTTTCTTTGTTCAATCAATGGGGCGTAAGAGAAGACGTCACGTGATGCTACACATCTATGATATTTCATCAAATCATATACAGGGTGTTTATAAAGTCCCTATCTATTTCAGTGAAAACGTAGCAAAAAGGGTAAAATTCAATAACAATATAATAGAAGGCATGCATTTAATGAATACTTAAGCATATGAATCTACAAGAGCACCATCAGTATCTCTACAGAGTTCGAATCTGTCAGCAGCATTGCGGAACACATTTTGGAGCATGACAGGGGTTATTTTCGTAACTGTTGTTACGATACGAGCACGTAAATCTTGCAGATCTGTAACCCTCGTTTGATAGACGTTTGATTTGATAAAGCCCCATGCAAAGAAATTCAAGGGTGTTAGGTCAGGAGATCGAGCCGCCCAGGGCCTGTTGCCTCCACGTCCGATCCACCGATTTGGAAATCGTTCATTTAGGTACTCCTGAACAATGTTTGCGTAATGACAAGGTGCCCCGTCTTGTTGAAAGACGATGGTTTTTAAAATGCCAACTGAATTAAGTTGGGACATTTACGTGCTCGTATCGTAACAGCAGTTACAAAAATAACCCCTGTCATGCTCCAAAATGTGTTCCGCAATGCTGCTGACAGATTCGAACTGTGTAGAGATACTGATGGTGCTCATGTCGAATCATATGCTTAAGTATTCATTAAATGTATGCCTTCTATTATATTGTTATTGAATTTTACCCTTTTTGCTACGTTTTCACTGAAATAGATAGGGACTTTATAAACACCCTGTATTTATAAACAATTTTAGTTCCAAAAAGTATTTGAAATAAATATCAAAATCATATAATAGTGTCAAATAGGCCATATGAGTCAGCTAAATAATATTAAACATTTTGGAATTTGTAAAATTCATAATTTAATGTATTTTAAAGTTGTTTGTGAGTTCCAAGATCAAATGAAAAAAGAATAAAGACTATCTTTACCGTTGCCAGATGAAAGTTGAATGCATAAGAATTAAAATTAATATTAATGTTTTCATTATGATAAAAATAATAACTTTCTCAAGAGTTTCAGCCACAGAAAATTCAATGAAACAAGTTTCATTCAATTTTCTGTGTTACCAGGTATTTACATTTTCAGGTTTATATATTTGTTTGTTCATTAATAATTAATACTTTACATGAAATGTGCATGACTGGGCCTTATAAGCTACTTTATAAGCTAATTTAATTGTAAATTGCATAATTTATTAGAGGTAATATCCGCATAACATCCGCAGTCAGAAGTGCGGGTGCGGATGCGGATGCTAAAAATGATGCGGATATCCGGTCCACCACTAATATATATAAATATATATATGTGTTACAGCCAATGTATAAAATCAGGCAATTTGTAAATTGACTGAAATTTTAGGCAATGTGTCAAATTGATGATACACACAAAACCTAACCTAACCTAACCTAATGAATTTTTAGGCAGCATATTGGGAAATACCAGTGAGCATGCATATGCAGCATTACCAGAAAGGTTAGGCTAGGTTAGGTTAGGTTAGTTTAGGTTTTGTATGTATCATCAATTTTTGATTGACACATTGCCTAAAATTTCAGTCAATTTACAAATTGCCTGATTTTAGACATTGACTGTAACATATATATGAAGTCAGGGCCACGAAACTGCTATACCAGGTTATCATATATATATATATATATATATTATATATAAAGATTTACGTTTGTTGTTTTTTGTAAACTCTAAATCTGTGATTTTGTATCTGATGTAATTTGTGTGTTGTTGTTTGTCTCAAAACTGTTTTGTTTCCAGATCTAAAAAGTTGAGATTTGTCATCATTGATTTTTTGTTATTGTTTAAAAACAACATGTTGCTATCATTTTGTAAATTTTTTTTACAAACTTTTTAGAAATGATTTTTTTTTTTGGCAACCTTTTGTCATCCCAAAACAAAGACACAGTGCTGTCTTTGTTTTCTTTGTCTGTATCCATAATCATTATTATAAAGAAGACCTTCGCTCTTTAAATCCGTGTAGTTGGCTTGGATTATATAAATCTTTTTCTTACGAATCATATCTACTCTTCCAAGACACTTTATGAGGTGTGACGTGCGCATTACTGATAGTCTAAATGTTTTGGACGTGGCTCTGTTTTTGCTTTTGTAAATAGGAGAAACTTTCCACTTTTTAAAGAGTAAGGGGTTAAAATGGTGTCAAGATACGCTCTCCACAATATGTATAGTGGCTCCACCATCCTTTTTTTTTAATGTCTTAGAATCTTCGCCGAATTATTTCGCAGTTTAGATAGTGCACTGCATCCAGTTCTGCGACATCAATGTCGCTGAGAGAAAGTTTTCGCTTGAATAAGTTGTCAGTTTAAAAAACGTTTCTGGACTCTAAATCTTGATATCTGGTTTAATGCTAAGTTAAACAGGCTATTAAGCATTGCACTCATTTCTTATTGGGTCATTTCTGCAATCTCTCTTATTAGTTTTAAAGATTCGATTTTCCCACTGAATCTTACAGTACTCTCTATTTTGCGAACTTGTAAAAGTATTTTGAATTATTTTTAATAACTAATATTTTAATAATTTTTAATATTTTTTAATATTTTTATATTCTTTATCGAGAGATTTCACAAAATTTGTCCCGAATTTGTTTCCATTTCGCTCATTTCTTATTGAGATTTTCTTCTCATTTCTATATTTTAAAATTTTTTATTTTTGTGCAGAAAATGTTGGGATCTTTCTTTTGACCAATCCTTTTTCTTTGCAGGCCTTTTTGTATGACCTATTTTGCATTCTGTTATTGAGAAAAATTCCTTTGATGTTTTTATTTTCAAATAAAACTTTACGGTTAAGTTTTTTTCTGAATTTTTTATTTACAAGTTCCTACGCAGCAGCTTTGTTTGAATTTATATATAACCCTTTGAATATGTTTGCCTCAGCTTTTATATTATTTCATTTACACCGCTATTGGTTAGAGTAAAAAATGTCCGTGTCTAATATATATATATATATTAAACAAAGAGAAATTTCTAGCTATAACCTAATATATATATACACACCGGGTGTCCCATTCGAAATGAAACAACTTTGAAACCTTATAATTTTTTATTGAATGATGCAAACAATGTAATATTCACATAGTAAATAGTCAATGTCATAAAGTTTCATATTGATATATGTGAATTATAACATTTAGATACATTAGATACATTAAATACATTGTGCATAACATAATGTTTCCTTTTGTTAAGATCTTCACATGTTATATGCTGAACAATTTTAAGCTTATATGGATAGAGCTGCAGCCGCTTGCGCACGACTCTATGCACAATTGAACGAGGAATCTGCAGTTCGACACTGGCACGACGGATGGACTTTCTCGGGCTACTACCAAAGGCGCCGCGTATTTGTTCAACATTTTCTTCCGATCTTGTTCGCCCTCCAGAGTGTTCCTTTAGAACGCTGCCAGTCTCCTCAAATTTTTTGGTCCATGCATATAGGTCTCTTCTGGTGGGTGGTTCCTTGTGAAAGGTTGTACGGAATCGCCGTTGCACCAGAGTAGGGGACTTCAACTCAACCATCCATAACACACATTTCGCTTTTTCTTGTGGGGTAAACATAATTCAATCTGAAACAAACAAAAAACATTATGACAAAAACTTATGCATATGGTGTAGTAACTGGCAAAGTTTCAACATTCTCACATTAAAAATTACAGAGTTTCAAAGTTGTTTCATTTCGAATGAGACACCCGGTGTGTGTAATATATATATATATATATATATATATATATATATATATATATATATATATATATATATATATATACTGTATATATATATATATATATATATTATATATATATATATACTGTATATATATATATATATATATATATTTAACTGCAAACAACACACAGTATAATTAATGTAAAGAACGACGCATGTGTAGAAGAGCGTCCGCACAAGATGAGGAGAAAGAACGAACAAATGAAAAATGAGGCACCTCCCGGCAATCGAACCCGGGATCATCCAATTGCCGGTCGATCATGCTAACCACTACACCAAGGTCCCCAATAAGCCAGAAGTCGTAATTCTTCTACATACGAGCGGAATCAAATGCCCTGAGGGGCACCTTATCATGCCGTACATATATACATTTTAACTGCAAACAACACACGCTCTTCTACACAAGCGTCGTCGTTCTTTACATTAATTATACTGTGTGTTGTTTGCAGTTAAAATGTATATATGTACGGCATGAGAAGGTGCCCCTCAGGGCATTTGATTCCGCTCGTATGTAGGAGAATTACGACTTCTGACTGATTGGGGACCTTGGTGTAGTGGTTAGCATGATCGACCGGCAATTGGATGATCCCGGGTTCGATTGCCGGGAGGTGCCTCATTTTTCATTTGTTCGTTCTTTCTCCTCATCTTGTGCGGACGCTCTTCTACACAAGCGTCGTTCTTTACATATATATATATATGCGATGAATTTCACAATGAAACACGTGAAATGAATGAATGATGCAAACCC